>JAODAL010025178.1:0-59140 GCA_025379985.1 Phyllomedusa bahiana
TGTGGCTGCTGCCGGAACCCACACACTGGTCATTGGCCCCTTCGACCTATCTGTGCTGTGGCTGATTTTGGGACCTACACTTGTCATTTCCCCCTTGGGCCTACTCCCCTTTTTTTTCCCCCTCCCGAAAATCATTTTTGCCCCCTGCCCCACCTCATGCTGCTGCTGCCGTGACCCCACACTTGTCATTGTGCCCCTGTCTGACCTATCTGCTGCGTGGCTGCTTTTCCGTGACCTACACCGTGTCTTGTTCACGTCGACCTCATGCTTTCTGTGTGGCCCCACACTGTGTCATTGTCCCAATCTGTGGCCTACTCCCGTTTTTTTCCACCCCCAGAATTCTTGGCCCCTCCCGACCTCATGCTGCTGCTGCCGTGACCTACCACACTGTGTCATTTTTTGCCCCAAGTCTGATCTTATGCTGCTCCTTGGGCTGCTGGGTGACCTACACCGTGTCATTTCCCTGTCGACCTCATGCTGCTGCTGTGGGTCTCTGTGACCTACACACGTGCATTGCCCCCTCTGTGGCCTACTCCTTTTTTGGGCCCCCTCCAAAGTCATTTACCATGCCTACCTCATGCGCTGCTGCGTAACCCACACCCTGTTCATTGGGGCCCCTGTCTGACCTCATCTGCTGCTGTGACCTACACACTGTGTCATTGTGCCCTGTCTGACCTCGGGGCTGCGTGGGCTGCTGCTGACCTACACCGGTCATTGTCCCACTCTGTGGACTACCTTTTTTTGCCACCTCCGAATGTCATGTCCACTGCCACCTCAGCTGTTTCTGCCGGACCCACACACTGTGCATTGTGCCCCTGTCTGACCTCATCTGCTGCTGCGGACCTACACCCCGAAACTTTTTGCCACTCTTGACCCTTTTTCCTGTTTTTTCCACCTCCAGAATGTCATTGTGCCACTGTTTACCTCTCTGCGTGGGTAGCGCCGTCCCTCCAACCGCCTAAAATTTCCACCTGAGCTTCACTTGTTTTTTTTTCCAGTTTCTCTGGCATACTTTACACAAAAATTCCCGCTTCATTTTTGGGGCAGTTTTGCCCCTTTAAGTCCCGAGAATTTTATAGTGAAGCGATTCTAAGGCGGCGTAGTCTGTGGTGTCATACTAAAACACAACTTGATGAAGACCAACCAAGCTCCCCGCATATTTTAAACATGGACAACGTTCTACAGCACCCTGCAGGCTCTGTGCAGCCTGGAAAAACTGTTTTTTTAACGAATTCGGCCGAAGTAATTCGGAACGAAGTTATTTTTTGCCCGAGAAATTTTTGGCCCTAGTGAACGAAAAGAATTTCGGGAAAAATTTGCCCATCTCTAGTTAAAAACCCCAGAGGCCCCCTTTCATGTGGCAAATTTGGGCAAGCCCCATCGTTAACGGTTTTCAGATACCTTTACTTATAACAAACTGTTCAAGAACCATTGCTTTATAACAGACTGTCAAGAACCCCCGCTTTCCCTAAAAAAAAACCCCCCCTGGGTTAAAAAAGAAAAAATTGCTTTTAAACAAATTGTGCAAGAACCATTTCTTATAGCAAATGTGCAAGAACCCTTGCTTATAGCAGAATGTGCAAAACCATTGTTATAAACAGACTGTGCAAGAAAACCCTTGCTTATAGCAGAAATGTGCAAGGGAACCCCTTGCTTATAGCAACTGTTCAAAAACCATTGATTATAGCAATTTTTGCAAAAAACCATTTGCCTTTTAGCAGACTATCCAAGAAACCCCTTTTCCCTTTTAAACAGACTGTGAAGAACCCCTTGCTTTTAGCAACTGTGCAAGAACCCTTGCTTATAAAGATTGTGCAAGAACCATTGCTTATAGCAGACTGTGCAAGAACCATTGCTTATTTTGCGGACTGTGCAAGAACCCTTGTTGGGAGCCCAACTGGGGCCCAAAAACCATTGCTTATAGCAGACTGTGCAAAAAAACCATTGCTTATAAAGACTGGGCAAGAACCATTGGGTTATTTGCCCGGGCTGTGGGAAAACCTTTTCTTATTGCAGACTGGGCAAGAACCATTGCTTTTGGCCCGAATTTGCAAAGAAAACCCTTGCTTTAAACGGGGTGGCAAAAAACCATTTGGGTTTTACAGACTGTGCAAGAACCCTTTCTTTTAGCAACTGTTAAAGAACATTGCTTATACATATTTTTGCGAAAACCCCTTTCTTATTGCGGACTGTGCCCAAAAACTATTGCTTATAGCAGTTAGTGCAAGAACCATTGTTTTTGCGGGGCTGTCCCAAAAACCATTTTTCTTTTAGCAGAAGGGGCAAGAATCATTGCTTTTTACAGATTTTGCAGGGCCCCCCAACTTTAGCAGATTGTTTCAGGAAAAATTGCCCTTTTTAACCCGACTGTGCAAGAAACCCCTCCCCTTATTCAAAACGTGCAAAAACTATCGCTTATAGCAGTTTTGGCAGGGAACCCCTCGCTTATAGCAGAAATGGGCAAGAACCATCGCTTATTGCCCGAATGTCCCAAAAACCTTTGCCCCTTTTAGCAACTGTTTCAAGAACCCCCGCTTAAAACAAATGGGCGGAAAACCTTGCTTTTTATTGCGATTGGTTTCAGGAACCATTGGGTTTTAGGAAATGTCAAAAAACCCTTTCTTTTTGCAGTCTGTGGGAAGAATTTAATTTCTTATAGCAAAAACTGGCAAGAAACCCTTGCTTTTTAAACAATTGTCAAGAAACCCTTTCTTTTAGCAAAACTGTGCAAGAACCATTGGGTTATTGCGACTGTGCAAAGGAAACCCTTCTTATATCCCGATTGGCCAGGAACCCTTGCTTATAGCGACTGTGCAAGAACCCTTGCTTTATAGCAGATTTTCAGGAACCATTGCTTTTGACAGGGCTGTGCAAAAATCATTGTTTATAGCAGACTGTGCAAGAAACATTTGTTTTTAGCGAATGGCAAAACCATTCTTATAGCAGATTGTGGCCAAAGGGAACCCCTTGCTTAAACAAATCTTGCAAGAATCATTGTTTTTAGGGAGACTGTGCAAGAAAACATTGTTTTTAGGGAGGGGTGTGCCCGAATCATTTTTTATAGCGATTGTGCAGGAACCCCCTTGCGTTTTAGCAGATTGTGCAGGAACCATTGGGTTAAAACAAAAACTGGCAAGAAACCCTCGCTTATACCCGCTGTGCAAAAAACTATCGCTTATAAGCAGTTCCCCGTGCAGGGAAACCCCCCTCCTTTTGCAGGGCGTGCAAGAACCATCCCCTTAAAGCAGACTGTGCAAGAACCCTCGCTTTTTAGCAGCTGTGGGAAGAAACCCCTGCTTTTTAACAGACTGTCAGGAACCATTGTTTTTGCAAATTTTGGCCCGGAACCAAATTTCTTTTTAAACAGACTGGCAAGAAACCCTTGCTTAAAAAACGAAAAAGTGCAATTTAAAATTTCTTATAGCGGAAAATGTGCCCAAAAACCATTGCTTATAGCAGACTGGGGCAAAAACCCTTTTTATTGCAGCTGTGCAAGAAAACCCCTTGCTTTTGCGAAAGTGCGGAACCATTGCTTAAAAAAGCAGGGTTGGGGCAGGAACCCTTGCTTATAGCAGACTGTGAAAAAACCATTGCTTATAGCAATTTTGCAGGAACCATTGCTTTTACAGACGTGCAAGAATCCCCTTTTTTATACAGACTGTGCAAGAAATTTATTGTTTATAGCGAAGTGCAAAACCATTGTTATAGCAGACTGTGCAAGAACCCCCTTTGCTTATAACCCCGATTGTGCGAACCATTTTTCTTTTTTGCAGACTGTGCAAGAAAATTTTTTGTTTAAAAGCCGACTTTTGCAAGAAACATTGGGTTAAAAGCAGCGTGCAAAATCTTTTTTTTATAACCCGGAAAATGTGCAAGAACCCTTGCCTATTTGTTGGAACCCGGCAAAACCATTGCTTAAGCAGACTTTTGCAAGAACCATTGCTTATAAACAGACGTTTCAAGAAAACATTGTTTATTGCAGACGTGCAAGAAAACCCTTGCTTTTTAGCAACTGTGCAAGGAAAACCCTTGCTTTAGCAGACTGTGAAAGAACCAATTTCTTTTAGCCCGAATGTGGGAAGAACCAATTTCTTTTAGCAGACCCTTTTCAAGAACCATTGCTTATAGGCAGACTGTGCAAGAACCATTGCTTAAAGCAGATTGGGGCAGGAACCATTGCTTATAGCAGAATTTTGGGAGGAACCATTGTTATGACTAGAAATGTGGGAAAAAATCATTGTTTTTTTGCAACTGTGCAAGAATTTATTTTTTATAGCAGTCTGTGCAGGAACCATCCCCTTATTGAAGCATGTGCAAGAACCATTGCTTATAAACCCGAAATGTGCAAGAACCATTTCTTAAGCGTCTGGGGCAAGAATCAATTTTTTTTATAGCAGACGGGGGCAAGAATCATTGCTTATTGCAGGGCTGGGGGCAAGAAAACTTGTTTTTTAACAGACTGGGGCAAAAACCCTTGGGCCCAAAAGTAAGACTTTTGGGAAGGGAAAAATTGCTCGTATGGCCCCTCCCCCGAAAACCATTGCTTATAGCGGGGTGTGCAGAGACCCTTGCCTTTTTAGCAGCCTTTTTGGGAAAAACCAAAACTCTGCCTTTTTATAAAAAGTGTGTGAAAACCCTTTTGTATACAGACTGTTTTGAAAATTTTATTGCTTTTAGCAGACGGTTTTTAAAAAAAACCCTAGCTTTTTTTTTTTTCTTTCTTTTTCTTTCTTTTTTTTTTTTTTTTTTTTTTTTTTTTTTTTTTTTTTTTTTTTTTTTTTTTTTTGTGTTTTTTTTTTTTTTCCTTTTTTTTTTTTTTTTTTTTTTTTTTTTTTTTTTTTTTTTTTTTTTCTGATTTTTTTTTATTTTTTTTTTTTTTTTTAAAAAATTTTTTTTATTTTTTTTTTTTTTTTTTTTTTTTTTTTTTTTTTTTTTTTTTTTTTTTTTTTTTTTTTTTTTGTTTTTTTTTAATTTTATATTTTTTTTTTTTGTTTTTTTTTTTTTTTATTTTTTGTTTTTTTTTTTTTTTTTTTTTTTTTTTTTTTTTTTTCCCTTTTTTTTTTTTTTATTTTTTTTCTTTTTTTTTCTGCTTTTTCTTTTTTTTTTTTTTTTTTTTTCTTTTTTTTTTGTTTTTTTTTTTTTTTCCGTTTTTTTTTTTTTATAATTTTTTTACTTTATTTTTTTTTTTTTTTTTTTTTTTTTTTTTTTTCCCACAAACCCTTTAAAGGGCCTTTTAACCAAAATTAAAACCGGGTTAGAGGGAACTGGCAAGGGGAAAAATTCTTAAAACAACTGTGTTTGGAAAAAAACCCACTTTTGGGGAATCCAAACCTTTTAAAACGGGGAAAACCCTTGTTCTAACAAACTGGGAAAAAAATGCTTTTTAAAACTTAGCAGGGAAAACAGTTTTAGGAAAGGGAAAAAAAAAAAACAAAAAAAAAAAACCTTTGCTTAGGGACTAGATATCTTTCATTTTTGTTTTTTCCCACTGAACGGTAGAGCGCCACCAGTGACACAACACAAAGCTGACTCTGTACTAGCTTGGGAAACCCTCAAACTCCTACTGAGATTAATCTTCCTGGTGGCAGGGAGACTTTCATAGAGACTGGTTTATTGAGTAACTCTATATAAGTTCACCTCAAAATATATAGGTTTTTACACCAATATATACCGGCTCAGAGGCACCCACTGCATAGGGACATTGAATCTTAAACTCTAACTGTGTTTCCTTCAACACCCACTAGGGGGAATCCTAATCACATCTATTACGCATTACCCATGTTCAAGGTATCACCACTGATACACAGAATGTTAATTTAGCAGGGAAATGTAGGCACAGAAAGAGAAAAGATATCATTAGACTACTTCCCGAGACCATACTTCTTCTCGCTTCACGGCCCTCTACTGAGGAATATGGACAAATATCTCTCCAAACAACAGGTTAACCCCTTAAGGACCCGGCGTTTTTTTTGGGGGACAGGTTCGTTTTTCCCTCCTCGCCTTCTGAAAGCCATAACTTCTTTACTTTTCCACCTATATAGACACATGAGGGCTTTTATTTTGCGGGACAAGATGTACTTTCTAACGGGTGTTATTCACTATACTATAGAATATACTGGGAAACCGCAAAAAAATTCTAAGTGGGACAAATTGTGAAAAAAAATGTATTTTCGCCATGTTTGCGGGGGTTTTTGCTTTTACGGCGTTACAATCTTCGGTAAATATAATGTGTTATCTGTATTCTTCAGGTTGTTACGCATCCAGCAATACCAAACATGTAGGGTTTCCGTTATGTTTTGGTACCGTAAAAAAATTCCAAACATTTTCTATTTTTGACATTAGCGCCGTGGCGCCATTTTGTGCAACCAATAACTTTTTTTGTACTAACACCTACAGATGTCAATGAGGGGCATTTTTTTGCGGGCTGAAGTGTACTTTTTACCGCTAGCAGTTTGGAATGCATGCGACTTTGTTGATCACTTATATTCCATTTTTTGAGTGACGTAAAATGACCAAAAAACGCAATTTTGGCGTTTGGAATTTTTTTTTCTTCTACGGTGTTCAGCGTACGGGATAAATGATGTTATATTTTATAGATCGGACTTTTTCGGAGGCAGCGATTCCAAATATGTGTAACTTTTTTATTATTTTAATGATTTTATTTGTAAAATGGGTAAAGGGGGGTGATTTGAGCTTTTAATACTTTTTTTTTTTTGTACTTTAAAACTTTGTTTTTTTTTTTTTTTACTGTAACATTGAGGCAACCAGTTGTACTTGACCACAAGGTGGCGCGATTGTTAATACAACCTAATGCATTGCATTGGCAATGCATTAGGGTGTACAAAGATGCCGGTTTGCCCCACTTCCTGTCTGCGGACGGAAGTGGGGCAAACCGGCCAGGGTAAGTGACGGGAGCCTTCCCAAGGCTCCCCACCACAATGCCCGTGATCGGATCGGCGCAGCATAGCTGCGCTTAATGCCAATCACCGCACCGATCGGTGCGCGGCACCGATCGGCGTTAATTCAAGACGCCGCGGCCATCTTTGCCGCGTGCGCCTGATGGGTAAAACAGCGCCAGCGGGCGGAGCCACCCGCCGGCGCGGTTACTGCCGGGTGTTTAGCGCCGATTTGCCGCTAACACCCCGGCTGTGGGGGGGGGCGGGGAGCGATCCCCTGAAAAGCCCCTTAGCGGCCCGGGGAAAATACTCTTACCCCCAAGTTTTAAAAGGGTTAAGAGACGAACCGCTTAGCTGCTCGACTCAGCCAAACTAACAAAAACCCTGTTCTAGACCTTCGACCCAATGGCAACTAAGGGCCCACTAAAAATACCAAAGGGAAAAAGTAACAAACACAGCTAATCAACCAAGAAGGGATTGGCGATGTCCCCCCCCTCACCAGAACTCCTCTCTGGAGGGATATAACCCCCAAAAATTTTCCCCCCGAGCTCTAGGGATCACAACAGGGCCTCACGTAAGTCCCGGGGGTAGCTCAGGAGGTTATACAAGTATTATGCCGCTCTTTAAAAAAGAGGCTGGAGGGGCTGCAAACTCTATCAATTCGCCATGGGTCGATAAACACAAACGCAAAAATGTAGACATAAAAACCGCAAACCCACATGCAAAATATCTTCCACCACGCTTGAGCAATCTCTGGCCCAATCTCGGGGACAGAAGGGGTGTTAAAGATAAAATTTGGGGATTTGGAAAACAGAAGCAGGCCAAAAACCCTGCGGTTTCATGGAAACCCCCGGAGACGGTGACGGGGGGAGAGCTACTCTCTTATCGACAACTGATTTCCCAAAGGGCCTTAGGCCTGGAAGACCCGTGGATCCACTTCTGTAAAAGGGCGCATAGTGGGGCCCCCAGGATCAATGGTATAAAAACCTTCTAGACCCAGGGGGGTCATGGCCAAATCCCTAAACTGGGGGGTAAAAAAACGTACTTTATCCTAGGGGAAAAAAGATACTCCCAATTAGGCCACAAAATCCGATATTTCGGATACTCCCTAGTGAAACGCAAAACGAAAACTCTTCACCCCATATGTAAACACCTACCGCAGGGCCATTGGGTTTCCAGTTAATTTCCCAGAAGGGTCGAGTTCAGGTAGGGGCAGACACTAACGTTTGAAAACCCCCAGAGACAGCAAAAAAATTTTTCAAGGGAAAGGGGAAACCCCACATAAAGGGTTTTACGGGAGTATAGGAAAAAGGACAATAGTCACAGCTTTCTCTTTCACCCCGATTGGTTTTCATGTCTATTTGGGTTATTGAAAGTACAACTTTGGTTTAAAGGCTTGAAAAACCCTCATTTTATTGAGGGTTTAATTTTTATTTTTAATATTTGAGCTCTTGGCTTCCTTATACAGGGGGGAGTGGGCATGGTCCCCTGGGGTTGCCCTTTTTTGGATCTCTGGATTCCTCCCGCGCGGGCTGGGAGGGCAGGATTCCGGGTTTAGAAAAAATCTTGATAGTGACGGATTGGTCCCGGTCAAAAACATGAAAGATCACATTAAACACCAATGACCCATTCACAACCCAAAATTTTAAATTGTAACAGGAAAATTCGCGGGTCAAAACACCCAATAAAGAAAAAAAAATTTCTTACCCTTTAGCTTTCAAACCTGAATTAGTTTTTTTCCCAAAAAAACATTGGAAGAAAGGGAAGGAGGGGAAAATTGAAAGCGCCCTGGGTGGATTCCTGCATTTCCCGGGTTTCTCGTCAAAAACGAGGGGGGGAGCTATTCTATTCAGAAAAGGCCTCAAATAGGTAAGGAAAAGTAGGAAATGTAGGGGAGGTTTTTCATTTTGAGAGTATCTATTTCGGGGATTCCCCACACCCGGTGAAAAATGCCCCAAATAACCCAACACAGCATATTTCTAAACCAATTCAAAATTGGCACAAAGGGGGCCTACATCTAATTGGGGGAGATTTTAACACCACCCTCGCCCCGAGTTGACAGCCCAGAGACAAAGAGTGGTCAAGCCCCAGGTATGGTTTCATTTAATTAAAATAACTCCCCCGTGACCCCTGGAGACTTAAAAAGCAAACTCTAAGAGTATCTTTTACTCCCCGGCCCAAATCCTTTTCCCCGGGTCGACTTTTTTCCCCCATCTTTCGCTTGGGAAAAAGGGACAGAAAACGTTATAGCATCAGGAGGAGTCTTTTAACCCTTTCACTGCCCCATAGGGTCTGGCGTTATCCGGATATTTATCCAGTCGCGACTTCCGATCCTTCCTACAAAACCAAATGGGAAAGGGCTTTTGGATGATAATTGTCACATGTTACAAGCTCCCCTATTTGGGGGAATAGCGAAGGCGGCTCCCGAGGCCATTCACCAATATTAACGGGAAGTAGGGAAGCCCATATAAATTCAAAAAAAAACATCAACATTGCTTACCGCACAAAAAGAACTGGGGATCTGGCCAACGGTAGAGGGAAAACCATAATAAGAAGCAAAAATACACTAAATCCCTTTATTTCCCAAACCAGGCATGCTGGCTAACCAACTCCACAAAATAAATATTATCGAGCGCCCAAAAAATCTAGCCCAAACCCGGTCAGACTAACAAAAAAGCAAAAATCAGCACACCCCAATTCTAGCCCTAAGGGGTCCGATAAAAAATACCTTATGCCTGATCATCAGGGGGGGGAGAAAAGATTTTTTGAATTTTTTAAAGATCTCACAGAGCGGCACCACAGACATGGAACGGGTTGATTCATTTTTGAATTCGGTCCCCCTTTCCCTGCCTGACGAAACCCAAAGAACCAGTTGGGATCCCAACAGGGAGGAGGTAAAGGGGCCATTTCCTCTTTACCCACGGGGAAATCACCAGGACCAGGGGGATTCGGAAAGAATTTTTTCAACTTTCCCCCGGGGGGACCCCGGGGCTGACCCTCTTTATAATCACATTTATCAGGAGCAAGGGGAATGGTAATTACAGAAACTCAAAATATTTTACTACAAAAACCAACAAAGACCCACAACTGGTCCAAAACTATCCGTCCCATAAAACCCGTTTAATTGTGATTAAAAAACTGCTCACAAAGATTTAGCAAAAGATCCAAACCTTCTTGCCCTTAATAATGCTCCTTCCCAGAGGGGTTCGTACAGGGACGCCAATTTAACGCAAAAAATTAGGCGGCATTGCAGCCACGATCAAAAACTCAGGATCATGGGGCTGATAGTCAATGCTCCTTAGCCCCGATGCAACTAAAATTTTGGGTACTGTGGCATCCATTCCCGTGGACCAGTTGAGAGGAGGGGGTTTTGGGTCAAAATTCACATTTTGTGAGCTACACAAAGAAAAAAACCTCCACCTCCCTGTTAATTAAAGGGAAAATATCAGACCCAACGATATCTTTAAGGGAACCCGACAGGGCTGCCCTATCTCCCATATTTTTCAAATTTTTTCATTAGACCCCCTGCTGATCGCCTTCACCCGGACACTTCAGAGGGAATTTAGGGGAGCAGGAACCATTGAATTGCAGCTTGCGGGTGATGTTCTCCTGATCCTTCGCGAAACCGCGTGAACGTTACCATATCTTGCGAATCCTGCAAAAGTGGGGGGTCTGTCGGGTTACCACATAACCCCAAAAAAACCCCTGCCCCCTATTGAAAGGGTCATCGAGACCGTTTCTTTAATTATCGCTTTCATGGTTAAGACCGCATGCAATTTGGGAACAACCTCACTAGGGCCCCCGCTTTTATATAAACAAACATTCCCCCCTCCTATGTTCACTCCCTTGGAAAGGAACTAATGGCCTGGGGGAAACTACCCTTTTAAAAGTAGGCAGGGGAAAACCCACTTAAAACCATAGAATTTCCCAGATTGCTATACATCTTGCATTCACTCCCTACATATTTGAGGAGGAAAAAAGAGAAGGAAAACCGCGCTTTACAGGGGGTTTGTGGGAAGGGGGGGAGACCCCAAAAAACCCCCCTGGGAATTACAACACAACATTGAAAGGAGGAATAGGCGCCTAACGGGGGGGCATGGGGGGACAGGGGCCTTTTTGCGATCGCGATAGATTGGATACGGGGTAGGTCAGGTTTACAGCCCCCCCGGGATCATCTTTTTTGGGGAATCTCCAGGGTAATTTTTTGCACAACCTACCACCTCATTCCCGGAAACCATGGGGCTAACCCCCTTTTGATCTCCACGGGGAAGGCATGGCAACACTTGAGAGCCAAACGAACTAATCCCCAATTTTCCTTTTGAGTCCCTTTCTTGGCAAATCCGTTTTTCGGGCAGATCCCCCAGGAAAATTTTTTACGGTGGAGTGGGGGGGGGTTTATTCAGTATCCCACAGAAAAATATGAAAACAAGGAAGATTTTATCTCAAAAAAGAGTCCGGAATAAATTTCCGGGTTTGGGGAAATCTCCTTTTTCCCCATACCTCTGTGCCCATAACTTCCCTTTTAAGTTATCTCGGGGGTCTGGGCGGAAGAAGGGACTCACTCTTTGGGAATATTGCGACAAAATTTCCCTTTTAGGGGATTAACCCCCGCTATTAAACTAACCCACATGCAATTAACTTCTCCAAGACCTAAAGGGCAATTAAAAAATGGTGAAGGGGTGACCCACCCTAGACCCTTTTTAAAAAAAGCCTAAATAATATGAAAGTTTTTACCCTCCAGCAGAACGGGAAATAACTCCCCAAAATATATATAGACCCTATAACCCCAAAAAAGGGGATACAAAAGGGGGATTTTCCAAACAACTTGTGCTTTGCTGTAGAGCCCCAAAGGGCGGCCCATTCCATTGTCTATGGGCTGCCCGGGAAATCAGCCCTTTTGGGAAAAATCAATATTTACAATTTCCAATCTCACAAACTATGTCCCCAAACCCCACTGGGGCGATTTTTGCATGTAAACACACAATACACTCCAGACACCGGGGGTAGGAAGCTTTTTCCACTTTTTTCGCAGCGCGGGGGTGAAGACAATCCTGCAACCTGATTCAGAAACACCACCACCCCTTTAAAAATTTTTTAGAAAAACTATCGTATTTAATGAAGAGGACGGGTGGAGGCAACTCTACAAAAAAATCCCGGGGTTTAAAACTTTTTTTTTTGATCTGGGAAAGGGTTATTTCTTTGCTGCCCAAACGTATCAAAATGCTATAAAAAAATTTTTTTACTTTAAACCCCATGGGTTTAAAATAGAATCTTGGGGGGGGATCCTCCGAACCTGATTCATAGTTCGGGGTAGGAGAGGGGGACCCACACTTGGGACGGCTGCGCGCTACCCGCCCATCGACCGCCTAACCTTTGGGGGTTAAAGACTCAGTGGTTCATAATTTTTAAGTGGGGTTTATGCATAGGGGCACGGGGCCAAAAACCCTGGTTTTCTTGCCACACATTTTACAGTCCCAAAAAGTACTCAAAAGGATAACTCTGCGGAACTGCTCTGGGACATGCAAGAAGATGTTAATAAAACGGGGGTACCAAAGGACCTTTGTACAAATAAGAAAAATGTCTAAATGCTGTTGCTGAAAGAAAGGTCTGGAGGTGCAGGGGAAAAAGATTCTTTTTCATAAGGATTACAGTAAAAAGAACCAGTGCTTGTCCCTTGCTTCTTTAATTTATTAAATTGGGGGGGGGGAAAAAATAAGGGTAAGGGGTTTTATAGAAAATGGGTATTTTTTTTATATTTGGGGGATACAAAACACAAAATAACAAAGAAGATTGTTTATTTAATTTTGAAACTGTTCTTAACGTACATCTGTATGTTTACATTTTTGTCTGACATGGGGAAAACCAATAAAACAGATAAAAAAAAAAAAAAAAGAAATCAGCCAAGATATCAGGAAGAGAATTGTGGACTTGCACAAGTTTGGATCATTCTTGGGTGCAATTTTCAGATACCTGAAGGTGCCTCATTCATCTGTACAAACAATTATATGCAAAACAAACAAGATGGTAATGTCCAGCATTCATACTGCTCAGGAAGGAGACAGGTTCTGTGTCTCAGAGATGAATGTACTTTGGTCCAACATGTGCATATCAACTCAAGAACAAAAGCAGAAGTCCTTGTGAAGATGCTGGCGGAAGCTGGTAAGATTGTGTCATTATCCACAGTAAAACGAGTACTATATCAACATGGACTGAAAGACCACTCTGCCAGGAAGAGGCCATTACTCCAAAAGAAACACATGAAAGCCATATTAATGTTTGCAAATACAGGAAAAAGACCTACATTTTTGGAGACATGTGGTGTAGTCTAACAAAATTGTTTTGCCATAATGACCATTGTTATGTTTGGAGGAAAAAGGGAGAAGCTTGGAAGCCTAAGAACACCATTCCAACTGTGAAACACGGGGTTGATAGCATCATGTTGTGGGGTTGTTTTGCTGCAGGAGGAACTGGTACACTTCACAAAATAGATGGCATCATGAGGAAAGAAGATTATGTGGCGACACTGAAGCAGTATCTCAAGACATCAGCCAGAAAGTTAAAACCTGGGCGGAAATGGGTTTTCCAGATGGACAATGACCCGAAGCATACTGCCAAACTGGTTACAAAGTGGCTTAATGATAACCAAGTCAGTTTTTTGGAATGGCCATCTCAAAGCCCTAATCTCAATCCTATTGGAAATTTATGGGCAAAGCTGAAAAGACAGATGCGAGCTAGGCGACCTACAGACATGGTTTATATAGAATCACCACCAATTTCTATACATATACGATAAGTTTACCACCATAATCCTTTAGGAAGCTTCTCCTTTTCATTTTCCATAACCATCATAGTATACAATAGATGGATTAAATATAGCTGAAAATTCTTTTCTTATCTTCAAAATATTTTATTATGTGCATCAAAAGAACTTTTGTGTTAGCATCTCAACATTTAAAAACATAGGGAAAGTGGTATACTTATATTTATTGGTGAGTACATCAGTCTCATTCCATTAGCGTATCCATCTGTCAGCTGCTTTCTGGGATGCTGGATACCGGGCAGCTCACACTTATTTTGAAGATAAGAAAATAATTTTCAGCTATATTTAATCCATCTATTGTATACTATGACCTACAGACATGGTTCAGTTACACCAGTTCTATCGGGAGAAATGGGCCAAAATTCCTACCAACTATTGTGAGAAGCTTGTGGAAGGATATTCAAAACGTTTGACCCAAATCATACAGCTTTAAGGGCAATGCTACCAAATACTTATGAAATGTATGTACACTTTTGACTTTACAGAAAGTAATACAAATTCCTTAAAAATGATCTCTCATTATTCTGGCATTTGGTAAATCTAAATAATTTTGGTAATCCTAATTGACCTAATTGGATAAGGTTTATTCTGAGTTCATGTCAGTGAGAAAAACATGCATATGTGTCTTTTTGCATATGTGTCTTTCTGGTGTCAACTGTATATATTGGGGCCATATTGTTAAGGACCACATAGTCATACTGTATATAGCCTAGTAAAAAAACAAAAAAACAACAACAATGTGATACCTTAAAAAACTTTCCTAATGCAAGGTAATCCAGTCCATCAGAACAATTGAAAACAACACATTGCTTAGCCACAGCTTTTGCTAGGTCCTTGGTGGTTTCTGTTTTTCCTGTGCCAGCAGGTCCTTCAGGAGCACCACCCAAGTGAAGATTGAGAGCACCAAATAAAGTTCTGTTATCGAGAAAAAAGATGAAGAAGTTATTTCTAATATATTTCTTTGTAGTGCAAAATTGATCATTCATAAAGATTCAGTTTAGATATAAAGGTAAGATCACAACAAACAATACTGCAATTCTGCAATAAGGAGTCAAAAATACACAGTCAAAAGTATGTGGGCACCTGAATATTGACTCCATATGTGCTTGTTGAATCATAGACATTAATCAGTAAAGATAATCTCCCTGTGTGGCTGGAAAAGACTCCAATTTTGTTAGTGTATGTTTTTGAAGGGGAAATTGTATTTACCAGATACTGAAACTTTTTGGTGTGCATGGATAGACTGCAAGGAGAAGCCATTATTCTCCAGCAACAGCATTACTGTCCATTTGCAGTTTGCTAAAAGATTATCTAGTCATACCAGAAGGGCACTGAAACAATGTTTGTTGGATTGATGAGAAGAAAAAATGGCCTTTTGGTTTAAATGAGAAGCATTGTTTAAAGAATGGAAAACATTGCATTCCAACATAAAGACCTTATACCATCTGTGAAACATTGTGGTGGTAATATCATGGTTCTGGCCTGTTTTGCTGCATCTGGACCAAAGCAGCCTGATATTATTGATGGAACAATGAATTCTGAATTATGCCAGAAAAATATAAAGGAAAATGTCGGGATATCTGTCTGTGAGTTGAATGAAGGTCATCCTGCAAGACAATGACCCTGAGAATGTGGGTCGTGCTACAAAACAACGATTTTAAGAACACAAGTATTTTACCAAAGAATGGTTAAAGAAGAATGAAGTTAAAGTTTTAGGACGGCAAGTCCAAGTCCCGACCTTAACCCACCACGGTCAAAATAACTTGTCTCTTCGTTTTTTCCCTCCTCGCCTTCCCAAAGCCATAACTTTTTAATTTTTTCACCTACACAGACATGTGAGGGATTTTATTTTGCGGGACAAGACGTGCTCTCTAATGGTGTCCATCATCGTACTATAGAACATACTGAGAAACCGCAAAAAATTTGAAAAAAGTACTTGCGCCATGTTTGTGGGTGTTGTACGTTTACAGCATTAATCTTCTGTAAAAATGATGTGTTATCTGTATTCCACAGATTGATACGAATCCGGCAATACCAAACATGTACGGGTTTCGTCATGTTTTGGTACCGTAAAAAAATCCAAACATTTTCTAATTTTTAAATCTGCACGGCCGCAACATTTTCACAATCAATAACTTTTTGTACTAATACCTGCGGACTTGAGTCACGGTGAATTTTTTGTGGGCTGAAGTGTACTATTTAATGCTACCAGTTTGGAATATATGCAACTTTTTAAATAAAATTTATTTACATTTTTAGGGGACCGTTAAATGATAAAAAACCCCTCAATTTTGGCGTTTGGATTTTTTTTCTTCTACTGTGTTCAGAATACAGGCTAAATTATATATTATTTAAATAGATCGGACTTTTTCGGACGCGGTAATACCAAATATGTGTAACTTTTTTATTATTTTATTTTTTAATTTGTAAAATTGCAAAAGGGGGGTGATTTGAACTTTTAACACTTTTTTTAAAAAAAAATTTACACTTTAAAACATTTTTTTTTTTACTTTAACTTTGAGTCCACCTATGGCAGGAAGCAGTAAAACAGAAAACATGGGGGCAATTAACCAATCGGAAGCCCCCAATTTCGCCGCAGGCGTCCTGATCGAAGTGAGAAACGGTGTGCGCCACCGGTTCTCATTGATTAAGATGGCCATGGGGTCTATGGGGTTGAACAGCATGGGATGGCGCCAGCACTATCCCACGCTGTAACTTTTGAGTATTAGCAGCAATTAGCGCTGCGATCCCGCTACGAAGCCATTATCGGCACTGGGACATACTTATACTTCCTGGTGCAGTAAGGGGTTAATCTAACAGAAGTGTTGAGGCAGGACCTGAAGCAAGCAGTTCATGGGAAGAACCCTGCCAACATAACAGTGTTGGGCTAAAATTACTTCAAGGCAATGTGCACAGGACTAACCAATAATTACCAGAAAGGGTCATACCAGTTAATGAAAACAAAGATTCAACAAAGATATTGGATAATTTACTTCAATAAATAAATGACTAAGGTCTCTTTTGTTTGAACTGGTTATTTTTAACTATTTTTAGGATTTTGAAATTGAATGTAATTTTAGGTCAAATTTAAGCAGAAACAAAAAATTCAGAGAGGTTCACTAATTTTTAAGCATCTTTTTATTAGAAATGGTGGGAGGCCTGCAGAAGAAGATGTATTTGTAGGCATAATTAAATCTATTAATGTTATGAATTAATCTGATCGTATGAGCAGGCACTTTTAAGAGAGCTGGTGCAGCACAGCAAAGTTTTGGAGGCAAGCGTAGTGGGTTTGTATTATGGAGGAATGAAGTCTTACATCTTTAGCAGAAGGTAGAGCTCATGGTTGACAGGAGGGAAAGTGTAGTGCAGCATTGTGGAAAGTGAGAGCAATTTGTTTAAATTGTCTATTTTAGTGAACGGGCAACCAGTACCGTAACTGAAACAGGCTAGAGTTATTGGTGTAGTGGCTGGAAAGAAAGATGAGCATACCTGCTGCATTCAATATAGATTGGACAGAGGAGAGTTTGGAGAACTGAAGACCAATTAGTAAGGAGTTACGGCATGTCCCCACGGCATGGGTTTGTGGCCGGTTTTTCAGACGGTTTGCGGTTTTGCAGACTGTCTGAAAAACCGGCCGCAAACGAGCACGACGGGGCTCTATGGAAAACCTGTGCCGCCTGAAAAACATTGAACATGCACATTCTTCTGTCCGGTTTTTCGGAAGGAATATGAACATGTCAATGTGAAGGGGGAGGGCTCATCGCAGAGAAAAGCAGTCCCTCTCTGCGGCCGTATGCACGGCACACAAACCGGACAAATACTGGTCAGATGAACCGACCGGTATTTGTCCTCTGCCGTGGGGGACATGCCCTTACAGTGCTTCCTACTGCTCCTCTGCTCTCTTAACAGCAGTTAAGAGATATGCTTTAAAGCAGCTGCAAGGACACAGAAAACTGGTGTCTAAAAAGACCTGTTGACTATTACGGGAGAGTTTTTTGTGTATACTCTGTGACCTGTGCAAGGGTCACCACTGTTCGGAAAGAAATGATCGGTATCCATCACTTTTTGTCAGTGGTGGATAAGGTATTATCTGCCTCCACCTTTAAAGCGGAGACATCACCTTTTAATGTCATCCTTCCTGTAATGATAACAAGAACACTTTTTAAAAGTGACATCAGAAAGTGTTCTAAATATAGAAGGTGAAATGTTAAGTGAAAAAACACCACAAAAATTTATAAAAAATATGTTAAACATAAAAATTGACTTAAACAATACCTTATTTTCTAACAATACATTCCCTGTAATGTCTTGCTTAAAGCCAGAGGCTGCATTACTCAGAGATTTTGAAAGGAGTCAAATTACTATGTACAACAATGTTCGCATATTTGAGCCACTATTGACACTAGTTGGTACTGTAATTAGATAATGGTTCAGATTGTGTTTCGACTGCAAACAAGGTTTCTATGACAACAATAAACTTAACAGAAATGAAAATAAAACATGAGAATTTCTTAAAAAGCAGCTTCAAGGACTTTCAGTTTCAGTGCTAGCACATGAGCAGGCAGTGAGGAAGAGCTCTCATTCCCACAGGGTAAAAGCCTGCAGAATTACAGCTCTAAAAACACATAAGCTAGCTGGCCCATCACACGATGGGCCTGTCCCCACGGCAGGGTTTTCAGACGGTTTTTGGATTTGAAAAACATTTGTAAACCAACTGTCAACCTTTTACATTGACTTAAAGGGGTTGTCTCACTACATCGATTCATCTTACCTCAGTCTTGTTTTCTCGGTTTCATTTTTGAATGCAGGGGCATGACACCCAATTATACACCTCTTCCCGAGACCTCACTCCAGCCCTGCTACAAAACACCAGTGACTGTCTGTCCGCTGTCTTTGACATCATGTCCTCTATCTCCAACTAACCCTCACTAAAACTGAACTTCTTGTTTTTCCTACTAACCAACCCCCATCTGCTATTTCTCTCTCAGTGTGTGGCACCACCATAACTCCTAGGCAGCAGGCCCGCTGTCTTGGGGTTATTCTAGACTCTGATCTGTCCTTCACCCCCTATATCCAATCCCTTGCCCGCTCCTGTCACCTGCACCTCAAGAACATCTCCAGAATCCGTCCTTTTCTCACTATTGAAACAACTCAAACCCTTATTGTCGCTCTTATTCTTTCTCGTCTTGATTACTGTAACTCCCTGCTTATCGGTCTCCCACTCTGCAAACTCTCCCCTCTCCAATCTGTCCTGAATGCAGCAGCCAGGCTTGTCTTTCTCTCCAGCCGCTATACTGATGCCTCTACCCTGTGTCAGTCACTGCACTGGTTGCCCATCCAGTACAGAATACAGCATAAACTAATCACTTTCACCCATAAAGCTCTCCACAGCGCTGCACCCCCCTACATCTCCTCCCTCATCTCTGTCTACCACCCTGCCCGCTCTCTCCGCTCAGCTACGGACATCAAACTACAGACCACAATCATCCGAACCTCCCATGCCCGTCTTCAAGATTTTGCACGTGCTGCACCCGTTCTCTGGAACATCCTACCACGTACCATCAGGCACAACCCCAGCCTTCGCAGTTTTAAGAGTGTCCTGAAAATACATCTTCTTAGGCAGGCCTACCAAAACCCCTAATTGCTAACCCACACCTTCTATCACACACATTTCTGTCACTCCCTACACTAGGGCAATCACAGGCACTTATCTGTATATAGATGTACTGTCATGGTGGCAGGTTCACCATGGCAGGTGGCAGGTTAAATTTTTTTTTTGTTTTTTTGTAAACCACCTCATATTTATGAAACAAGGCTGGACCATTGTAAACTTAGCACTTCTCCCCCGTTGTCTCCCCCAGACACCCTCATAGATTGTAAGCTCTTGCGAGCAGGGCCCTTGTGTCTCACCTTGTGTCTCACCTGTAAGTAGCTCTCACTGTGTAATGTCTGTCTTTTGTCTGTAATTATACCCTCTGCATTGTAAAGTGCTGCGGAGTATATTGGCGCTATATAAATAAAGATTATTATTATTATTATTATGTTCACTGGTATTACTGGCTTTTACTGGCTACTACTGGCCTGCAGTGATGAGCTGGTGAGCACACCAGGTCTGTAGCTATAAAAACAGCACTGGCAGCCTATCAGAAGAGATCAAACAAGTCTGTAGCTATAGCGACCTGAGGAGGGGATACATAGGAATAGGTAGGACACTGTTAATGGACACATATTGCAAAGTGGCTTGTTTTTGCAAGATCGTTAACATAAAAAGCAATCCTTGTAGTGAGACAACCCCTTTAAATAGAAGATCTATATAGTAGTTCACACTACACAGATTTTTGCCAGATGGTTCTTCACACCGCCGGCGTTCCTAAAAACTTAAATCATGTTCATTCTTCCACCCGGTTTTTGGGCGGAAGATGTGCATGTCAATGGTTGAGGAGAATGGGGGCGAATCCGCAAACCGCGTGCAGAACCATGTAAAAGACACAAAATCAGAATCCGACAGGTATTTTCACACTGTTGTGTGGACGCAGCCTAGCATTACAAACTATAGTCCTGAATGGCACTAAAAGAGGGGGGACCAGGACATAACCTAACGCTGATTTGGTCCACATGACTACCATGGTAAAGAAGCTTCATCTCATAGCACCCTGTCAAAACTGTTTGCAGCACTGCAGTCCACAGTAAGTCCTTGTCCCCATTGCATGGGTTTTCACCCGGTTTATCAGACGGTTTTTGGTTTTGAAAACCGGCTAAAAACTTTTCACACGGACTTCAATGGAAAACCCGCACAGCAGTCCCCACTGCACAGCGGTCCAAAAAGCATAGAACATGTTCATTCTTCCGACCGGTTTTCAGATGGAAGATGAACAACCCTATGTGAAGTGGGAGGGCTTTTCTCTGCTAATCGTGGAGAAAAGCCGTCCCCCTGCGACCATGTGCACGGCACGAAAACAGTGCAAATCCCGGTAGGATAAACTGACCGGTATTTGTCCTGTGCCTTGTAAACGGCCCCTAACATATTCCTTTGTCATTCAGGTACATTCATTGGCCTTGTTTCAGCAAGCACTCCTGTATACAACCTCATGCACTGCAACAAACTGGGCTGGCACAACTTCAATCATGTTGCATTTCCTCTGTAATTTTCAGCAGCCAGTTTAGGAGAAGCCTGAGAATCAGCTCAGGGAGGTCCTCTTAAACCAGTCTCAAAGGTAATCTCACCAAACATAGCACTTTGGTAGGAAGACACTGAACAACAAAGTTCTCTCCTTGATGATGGAAACAAGGATATTCACTCAAGCCTTTGTAAAGCCTTGTTAGAAAATAACCATCTAGGAGACCAGGTGGAAGACATGGAAAATCATTGCCGGCTAAATAAACAAAAAATGGTGGAGCTCCCTTGGCGAGTCAAGAACGGAATTACAACACATCTATTTATTATCCGACCGCGCTTAGGCTGAAAGGCATGAAGAGTTGCGCACTGAAATTTTTAAATTTTTGCAAAATATACAACAAGATCATACCTGATGCTTACATGCCCTTTTTTCTACTCCCTTTCCCCCTTTTTTTTTTTTTTCTCTTCCTTTCTCTTTCACCAGTGTGAGTCTCGTGGTCCTTTATTATGTAAACTGCTAAGCAAAAGGGTAACAATGTTTTAAACGTTTGACTTTCAGGCTCCATATCTCATTATCCACTACAGCTTTACATGTGGGATTACCATCATTTTATAGACAATCATCTTGGCTATATCATACATAAATTTGACTTGCAACTATTTAGCATATGCAGATTCTTGTCATGTCATTACATTGTTACCCTTTTGCCCCTAAAAATCTAAATTTTCATTTGAAATATTTTGTTAGTATCTTGTAAATTCCCATTTGGCTTTAACACTGACCGAATCCTACTGGGCATTCTCTTGATCAGATTCAAGTATATCTCAACCGAAATCTGATCCAAGGTCTCTTTTACACGTTCCCAACATTAGTGCATAATGTACTCACTTGGATACCCAACTCCCTTGGCTACACAAACAGCCTTTTCTTCATCCCTACCCACTAGTGTTGGGTTGAGGTCTGGGGACTGTGGGAGCCAATCCAGCAACTCCACTTCATTTTTATTGAACCATTTACTTGCCAATCTCAATGTATGTTCCAGGATATTCTCCTGCTGGAACATTATTTTCCTTTCACATCCATAGTACTTGAGTGTATGGCGTAACTCATCTAGTAGGATACTCACATATAGCTCAGCATTGACACCACCATCATTGCTAGTCAAGTATTTAGCACCTTAGGCTGAGAAACAACTCCATATCATCAGGTTTCCTCCACCGAACTTGACAGTTCCTTTCATTTCTCAATCCGTTAGCCCCCTTTTCCTTCAATTCTTCCAGACCCATTTGCAACCATCAGAGCCCAGCCTACTATTGACTTTCGTCTCATTGCTTCAAATCAACCGTTTCCAATCTTCTATTGACTACTTTTCGTACTTTTTTGCAAACTCGAGCTGACGCTTCTTATGCTGATATTGAAGTCAAAGTTTCTTCACCTTTTTTAGGCCAGTATTCCAGACCTCCACTGCTGTGTTAGTCGTGCCAGAACTGATAGACCTTGTGATGAGCCAACTTGTTGGTCCAATATTTTGCCTTTCAGTCCACCTTTTGGCATTTGAATGGAAGAGCGGACTTCGTTTCGCATTCTTCCAGCTGTCATGGCCTGACATGATGCAGTTTGGCAGTTTTCTTGGCTGAGAGACTGCTATCAATGAGCTGGATGATGCTGTATCTCTTTTCTTGGGAAATCATCTTCGTGGCTGCTCCTTGATTCGTACCAGTGACCTTTCACTTCGGAATCAACCTAATAACACACTTAGGCAAGGTAAGAACAGGTTGCAATCTGCAGTATACAAGAAGAAAAAGATTGTTCCACCACCAGGCGCAAAACAGTAACAATGGAGTTACATGCCAAGAATCTGCATAACTATGCAAATGCTAAATAGTTGCAAGTCAAATTTATGTATGAGATAGCCAAGATGATTGTCTATAAAATGATGGTAGTCTCACATTCAAAGCTGTAGTTGGCAGTGAGATTTGGAGCCTGAGAGTCAAAACTGCAAAACATTGTTATCTGTTAGTTTTTCAGAATATATTCTATGTTTTAACCATACATATGTTATTAATTAATGTGAAAAATGGTACGTGACATTCACACTGTATCAACTTTTTGTTTTTTTTAATTGTCAATAAAAAATGTTTGTTGTATCATGTTACATGTTAAAACATGCCCCTTTCTCCAAAGTAATACTTCTTTCAAGGAAGCAATGCCCATTTTTTCTGACACTTTGCAGAAGTGTCTAAAACCTCTCTAAAACACTTAATATATGTAGTGTAAGGCATCAAATACCAGTATGTTACTAATAGAACTCTAACACAACAGCTACAGTAAATGTGCTCCAACGTTTTTTAGCTAAAGCACACATGTTGAGTCTTTTAGACAGGAAAAGGAGAAACTTCTCTTCACCACAGGAAGTAGAGGAGACCTTTGCTTAAACCCCATCTCTATCTTCAGAGGTAGATTTTTAAAGACCACAAGGTAATGGAATGTCAAGGGATGAAATCCATGATCAAAAGTCCTAGGGCCACATGTATAAAACTGTCTAGGTTTAAAACTCACTTTGCCCATGGCAACCAATAAGAGCGCCCCTCTAATTTTTCCAGAGCGCTATATGAAATGAAAGGGGCACTCTGATTGGTTGCTATGGGCAACAAAGTGAGTTTTAGATCTAGACCACAGGTGTCAAACTGCGGCCCTCCAGCTGTTGGGAAACTACAACTCCCATCATGCATTTGTATAGTCTATAACAGTGGGCATGATGGGAGTTGTAGTTTCCCAACAGCTGGAGGGCCGCAGTTTGACACCTGTGATCTAGACAGTTTTTATACATGTGGCCCCTAGTGTCAAACTCAGGCGAGCAACCCTACTGAACCGAA
This sequence comes from Phyllomedusa bahiana, assembly GCA_025379985.1. Classification (NCBI taxonomy): domain Eukaryota; kingdom Metazoa; phylum Chordata; class Amphibia; order Anura; family Hylidae; genus Phyllomedusa; species Phyllomedusa bahiana. The sequence goes on from JAODAL010025178.1 coordinate 23,711, forward strand.
AAAACAGAAATGTTCACAACATCCAAGACTTGTGACTAAATCAAATAAGATTTCTACTGGAATCTAGTTGCCATGCAATGTTTGGAGGCTCAGGCAACAAAAGAAGAGAGCGTGTTTAGAGTAGGGTACCATCTACAATCAGCTTACCTTGCCATTTGGAGATGGCTCACAATTTTATCAAAATGCATGCTAACAACCTAAAATTTACATGTATAATAGATAGAGCCATTTAAAGCAGTTCATATATTCAATGTTTACATAAATCTTAGCATTTGCAGTGTGCTGCTGTACTTTTTTGTGTTTAGAGCTCTTATGCAGACCTATGTGCAGAGGTGGTTTTAAAGGGGAGTAAAGAGGGTGTACATGACACCTCTCCCCCAAACATGTGTTTCTTTCTTTTAATAGTCATTATCTACTAGAGTAAAATTACATAACGGTTAATGATGCTTATTCTCCTCTCTCCCAGTTGCCATTGAAATACATACTTATGTTGTCTAGTGCCCAGAGCTGAAGACGAAACAAGTAAAAAAAAAGGCAGCACTTAAAAAAAAAAAATTATGTTTTACTCACCCCAGCATTTGGGTGAATAAAAAATCACTATTTTTGGGAAGTGCTTCCTCTTTTCATTTTTTTTTTATTTATGGCTCTGGTCTGTTGAGGCTTGTACCCATCTCCTCTTTTCCCAATGAAGCTGAGTAGTTTAGGGGATTGGTCAGGAATCTGGGGGTCTGGTGGGGGCCAGAATTAATTTAAGCATCTTGTCTGAGGTCTAAATTTAGGGGTACATAGCAAAAGTCCTAAATGACTATTAATAGCTTTATCAAAGTAATTTACAATCTTTGTAGCATTTTTTCATCATGTAATGCTTTTATGTGTCTTCCTAGGTGGTGCAGCTAAATTGTGCCAAGTGTGTGCTTGGATGCCATCTTGGACAATCCCGGGGTCATTAGCTCATGGATCACCATCATTTGAGAGACAGTTATGGCACATATGTCACACAATTTGGTCCAAATGGTCTCAACTAGTTTTATCATGCACAGTTTTAAACAGAATACAGAAACCTCTATCTAAACATATACAGTTCTTCTCTAAAATGGTCTGGACCTAACATCCAGCCCCCAGGAATACAGGTCAGTGCAGTCACTGTACTGGGGGTTAGAGCCACCTTTCTCTGGCTCCACTGTTGATGCAACCTTCAGGCAACAAACCACACCCCCTGATCACCTGGAGTACGAGGCTTTTAATAGGCCTCCATGGACCAACCAAAAGCCTTTCCTGGAATGTGGAAACAGCCATCCACTCAACACTATAGCCATTGCGGGAAAAGCCAGACTATAATTGCTGGGTATCAGCCATGCTAAGCACACATGTCAGCAACCTATGGCTACTGACACAAAATAGCTGGCTATTTTGGTACCTGCTGTACTCCACTTAGTGGCAGAAACACGTGACCACCTAAGGTCACTCTGCCACAAAAGCAAAAGTTGAAATCCACAGCAACATCATAGGCATAATCCACAGCAAAATGTGTTACATGTAGATTCTGCAGCCAATTTTCCTCAAAACCTACAGCCAAAGACATTATAGGCATCTGAACATACTTAAAGGAGTTGTCTCATTAATAGCTTTCAGCCTCTTTTCTGTGAATGGGATTGTTGCCAATTGATGAAGGCAGTTTGCTAGCTTCCTGCTCTTCCCCCCCCCCCTCCCCCTCCCTCACCAAGGCAGCATCCCCCGTAACTTCGAACAGAGGGATGCTGCAAGTTAACCCTGTGTGTGCCTGCCTGAGATCTATGATTGTATAGCAGACAGAGGGCGCAATGTTCCTAACCTCTGCTTAGCTTACATATCTCCACATCTCCAGCACAACAAACAACCTTCAGAACAGGCGGAAGCTGCAAGTGTTACTCAGGATGTTCCTAGACAGCACAGCAGAACTGTTCACAATCGTAATTTTATATAGTTACAGCTCCACGCATCATGATATATAACAACAGGTCATGCGTACATTATTGATACCTAATCTCTGCTCAATCTGTGTAGGCAGGGGAAAGCAGCACACACAGGTAACCGCGCCGGACATAGAAGCCAGAGTCCCCTCCTCCCCTCACTAAGAGCATCTGTGCGGGAGGCTCTCTGCTCCGACTGTTCAAGGTGATGATATCAGACCTGCAGCCTAATAAGATCACGGTCGGTGCTATAAATTTGAGAACAGCACTCCTATAAAAGGGCTATCAAAATCTAACTTTGTAATGAACATTATTCAAATGCTGTTTTTTAAGATCTTTAATTAAACCCAATCATGGAGACACCCCTTTAAAACATTTTGACTTCTTTCTCAAATAACAATCATTTACAATACCTGTAGCATCGATCTGTTAATGGAGTTATATCCAGTCTAGGTGTATTGCCAAGATACTCGTATCCGTATTGTAATCCAGCATTGATCATTTTTGTTTGCAAATGTCCTTCCTGCGTAAAAAGATTAGAAATAAATATAAATTGTTATGGAATATCATTGGTTAATTATACATAGAACATTATCTGATTTATTGCCAAAGAGCGCTCTAAAATGTTGGCAAGTTAAAGGAAAATTGGGGTATTTTCCCAAATTGTACCCATCTTGTGAAAAAAATTATGACAAGATTCTGATGTATAAGTAATAAATGTTTGTTTAACAGAATAGCACTGATATACATAATTCACTAAGGGCGACATGTCCCAACACGCCTACGCCAGTTTTTTGTTCTATTTCGCGGCAAACCCACTTTTTACGCCATATTCTTGTTGTAAATGGACTGTCGTACACCAAAACTAGGTGCATTATACGCCGGGAACGACACTTTGTAATGCGCCTAAATATGGTGCACTGTGCGCCCCCGTCGCAAAATGTGCCTATTGAGGCGCCTTACATATGTTATGCGCCCCCGTCGGGCAATGAGCCTCAGAAGACGCATACCATATACTACCAATGATATGCTATGTGCCGAGTGTTGAGCAATGCGCCCTTTTTTGATGCAATGCACCCTTTCTTGATGCAATGCGCCCTTTTTTATACCATGTGCCATTTTAGGTGCATTAAGTAATCTATGCAAGCTATACCTGATACCAATTTTTAGAAAGTATCGGACTTTCAGGCGCACTTTACACTGATTTAATGCGCCTAAAACTGGCATAGATACACCACTTTTCGGACTTGTCGCCCTAGTTGTTTTGTTAGTTTGTCCTTGGTTTACAAATGTAGTCATTCTAACAACAGTTTTACTTTTACAACCAATTAACCCTTTAACGACTGCCCGACTTTTGACGTCGGCTGGTGCGGGTCATTGGTCTACCGCGACGTCTTTTGGCGTTGCTGTAGACTTTGGGTTTCGGCGCCGGCACGCAACTCGCTGGGACGTCTAATGTGTTCCTGCGGTTGCAAATCCGCAATGAAAATTTTTGGCTTTGCGCGCCGGTTTACCGCCTGCGGGATGGGCACCCGGTGACCCGACAGAGCTCGGGGAACGGCTGCACAGTCAGCCCTGCGGACCTAGAGTGGCCCCAGAGCTGTCTGTGTACTAAGCCAGTGACTAGGACACACTGTGTGCTGTCCTAATCTCTGCCTGTGTCAGACTGACACAGATTATAATGTATTGGCATATATGAATATGCCAATACAATACTAAGTGTAAAAAAAAAAAAAATGTAAAACAGTTCTCCCTTCATGTTATTTTAAAAAAAGTAAAAAACAATAATAATATAATAAAGATAATAATATAATAAAAATAAATATTTAATAAAAAATAATTGTGCATAAATTACACACACAAAAAACCTACACATATTAGTTATCCACATGACCGTAATAACCTGTAGAATTAATCTAACAAGTTACTAAGTGTGAAATGTGAACGGTGTAAAAAAAAATGTAAAAAAACAAAAAAATTCTGCAATTATTTACAAGTGAACTTAAACTATTCCCCCATAAAGTACAACTTGTCTCGAATAAAACGAGGCCTCATACAACTGTGTCATTGAAAAAAGAAAAAAGTTACAACTGTTGAAAAGCGAGGCAAAAACTAAAAAAACGTTCTGGTCATTAACTACTTTTCAGGCCTGGGAGTTAAGGGGTTAGTATAAAAAGGAGAACAACGCTTTGGGGCTCTCACATAGAGGAGTATTTTGGCTCTAGTTTGTATGCTGCCACAGAGGTGTATGAAACCTCTACTGTACCACTGTATGCCTTAGATCACAGATGTCACACACAAAGGTCATGGGACGAATTTTTCTGTGGCCCACAACAGCACAGCAAAAGAGGCTCAAGCTGCATAAAGTAGTTGGCTCACTCTGAGTAGGATCATGTTGCATAGCAGGTCATGCTGTGTATCACAGTAAGGTTTATGCTGCACACATGTTCTGGACAGCCCCTCACATCCATGGTTGACAGGCACTTGCAGTCACTGGTCACTGTGTGTTTGCAGAGCAGAGACCCCCACCCATAGCAGAGAGGCGCATCTGCTACTTACCACAAATTAACTGCATCAACACAGGTGGCAAGTGCATAGCAGCACCTTGTTTACCTGCCAAAAGAAGTACCCTAAATTTGATGCCACAGCAGCACAAAGACCCCCTTAAACACTGAGGACTGGGCAGCAAAAATATAGCACAAATATAGCTGAACCACTGTACTGCACTAAATCCCCCTCAGAAATGGTCTCAGATTATGTAGAATGTTATTAAAATGATCCAGAAAAACGTTTACATCAGCAGTTACATTTTATACAGTCTTACTGAAACATTCAGCCCTTTGGAAGCAACCATAATGCTGATCTGGTCCTCAGTAAAAAAAAAAAAAAGGTAGTTTGACATCGCTAACTTAGATTTCATATGGATAGAGAAAAGAAAAAATGTTGCACACGAGATCAGACATCATATGTGAGGAGGTTTTGCTCCCTAAAAGCACTGTTTTATTATGACCCCTTTCTGTGGAGTATTGTTCTATATAACTCCCTCATATAGAGCTAAGCAGCCTCTTTGGACTTCTGCACAAATTTTATGCTTTAGGCTTGCCACAAGCATGAGCCCTAAATTTGCAGTACATACAGTGTATAAATATAACAGAATGCAATATGTGAGATGGTGTAAACCAAGTGCAGTGCCACACACCACAGCTTAAATTGTCTACACTTTCAAAGAATTTCAAGAAGGAAAATTGCTTCATGATACTTTTGGTTCAGGTCTAAAATTGCATTTAAACTCCATGTGAGAAACTCCGTATTTCAGATGGTAATTTAGATAAAGATTTAGCATCGAACTCTTGGCATGGCTTTTATCTGTCCCAAAAACCCAAAATTCATTAATTACCAAGAGCGTGGGGTTTAGTTGAGAAAAAAAAGGGGGGTTATTTACTGGCCTGAGAGCACAGTTTAAAACTTTTTCCTGACACTGCATGGCCTGCGTGATGCTTTTTAAAAATCTTTTAATGTTTATCTCGTTGAACAAAAAGAGAGATTGTTTAAGGTCGGTTATAAAGGCTGAAATAGCCACAGGGTAAATAAATTTATCAGTATGTATCTCTTTAGGGAAAATGACAACAATTTCTTATTGGAAAATCTTTATTTTGTGTTCAGCAAAATGAAAGCTATTACTCTTGTAGCCCAGACACCCCTTAATGGTCTACTCTATCTAGATCATGCAACATATTTGAAAAGCTTCAGAATACTTTGTTTTGCAAAAAGCTGCAAAAATGCCTATTAAGGTACTATATGAGAACTACATCATTTAACAAGTAATTTCCATGATCATGATGAAAATTTTTGAAAATGTTTTATGCAGCAAATTTGGTTGCTAGGTTTTCCCCTCTAAGCTTATGTTCACTACGCTAATTGCGGGACGTAATTTCGCCCGCAATTACCCGTGTGGACGGGGGGGCGGGGAGGGGGAGTAAAGGGGGCCGGCATTCGCGGCCCCTAAAATTCACTGCTAGCGGCGCGTATACGCCCCTAAAAGTGAAGTCAATTATCCCCCCCCGGGGGATTCGCCGGGGGGGGAAGGGACTAATCCATAGTTCTCATGAGAACGTGAATTCCGAGTGGGCCTTTTTCGGCCCCAATTGGCGCATTCGGGGGCGTAATTACGGACCGAAATACGGCCCATTTTAAGCAGTGTGAACATGGCCTAAGTCCCAGTATTTCTTTGTATGTACAATTTAATTTCATTATTATGTAACACAAATGAGTACCGTGGGTATGTAGGTAGAGAATACGCAAAGAGGGGTCATTCAAGGGCACTAGAGTACATTGTTTAATATTTACCGGTAGATGCATACAGTAGCATAGGGCTGCCCTGGTGCTTTCATACAGATCTTTTAAATATGTTTTAGCTTGCAGTTACGATAAATTAAATAAAGAGATGCATTGATTTGAATCTCTAGTTGTCTATAAAGGCTTATAAATCCCGCTAACGGGCCTAGAATGTGCAGCATCATCAGTATGTACTCCTGCTTACTATACTGTCGGGGTAAGTAATAATTCATACATTGCCTTATCAAAAACATTTCCTTCCATTGCGTTACAGCAAAATAAAAGCTGACTATTACTGCTATGCTAGCCGTATTCAGGCATAATGAGTAGCTGTACTCTCAACCATCTAGCTACAGGCGGTGACAATACAGTACTTTGACAGCTGTAAAATATTTTGCTTCATACTGCACTGTAATTCAAGCTGCAATAAAGCCTATGTAATGGTGACTTGTAGGAGCCTGACATCACCAATTACCAGTTTTTTCACAGTAGATCAATATGCAGATATTTATGTCAGAAAAACATGTTTCAGTTTGCAGCAATTATTTTCTTGCTATTTAGACTTTCAGAGCTTAGTATCCCAGTTAGTATGCATAGTTTGCTTACAGTGAAATTTTAATCCATATGCAGCAAACTCCTTATCATCTTGAAATCAGAAAACTGTATACAGCAAGACCCCATTATCAGTGGCTTCAGAATCTTTAAATGTGTTGTCTGGCAAACCAAAAATTATTTATTTTTCCAATGGCCTATCTGATTCTGCATTCATCATTCTGTAATATTTTGTGTGCTAAATTGTGCTTTTCCAAACTGCAGGTAGCCTCCCTTCTCTGCAGCCGAGCTAAAAGCATACCTGAGAGGTGTAAGTGATATCAACTGGACCTGACAAATGTGAAAAAACCCCCTCCCTAGCGCAGAAAAGGATTAACTCTGTGTCTTTTCATGTGTTGCTCTTTTCATGGCCTTATTGTCTACTCTAATCGATCATTATGTAATTTCCTCCTATTTGTAACTAGACTACATGCAGATAGCCAGCACCAACAGTAAAGTGAGATTGGTCTGCCCTGCCATTCAGGAGTTTTATCTCTTCACTATTATAGCTAAAAAAGGACAAGATTATATATGTAATTTTTGATTACATAGGACTGCAGGTATAATAAAAAAAATACTGCCAAGAATTCTAAAAAAAAACTGTATTCCAGGAACATTGGTTTTAACAAAAATACAATTTTCTGATGGAAGTGTCCCTTTAACAATGGTTGCTGTGACTCATCTTTGTAAGTAAAACAAATATAATTATCCAATTTTCATTGTTGCTCTAACTTATGATTTTTAAAATGTCATCCATTTCATGTTTAAGAGAATTTTTTTTTTTAATTTTACATGTAAATTACAACTACACTTTCAAAAGAGAAACTATGGGAGAAATGTGTGAAAACTGTCTAGATCTAAAGGGCCGTTCACACGGCTTATTTTGGGCACGGATTCCAGCCGTATTGCGTGCCGTACTGTGCTGCAATACGGCTGGAATCTGTCACAGCCATTGCGGTAATCCATAGTTCCCATAGAGAACTATGGATTCCGTCTCTCCTAACCGCTCGACGAATCCGCCGGGCGGGGAGAAAGTGACATGTTCATTATGGCTATGTTCACACGGCTTATTTGCCGCTAGTAAATGACATGTCACTTATCTCCCCCCGCGGCGGATTCGCCGAGAAGGGAGAGGAAACATATTCCATAGTTCTCTATGAGAACTGTGGATTACTGTAATGACTGGGACGTATTCCAGCCGTAATTCGCGCAGTACGGACTGAATTACGGACTGAAATACGTCCCATTTTAAGCCGTGTGAACATAGCCTATCCCGGCGGGATACGCGCCGTGGATAATGAAAGTCTATGGGGCCGACGGGCAACGCCCCCGCCACGCCCCTTATTCAAGCCGTAGTTGCGGGCGAAATCCGTCCCGCAATTACGGCTTGAATAAGCCGTGTGAACAGACGCTAAGACTTTCCTTGTTGCCCGTAGCAACCAATCAGAGCACCCCTTTAATTTTTTCAGAGCACTATAAGAATATAAGAAATGAAAGGGAAGCTCTGATTTTCATAGAGCTTTCATACATGAGGCCCTAAATCTCATGTGAATTTGTATGTGTATTTTATTACGGATTTTGCTCTGTATTTCGCTTATGTAATCTACAGTATGCCCTCAAAGTTTTCTAAATTCTAATACCTTCAATTGTATTAATGTTGGTGTGAATTTCCAGTATGGCAGAAGGACACCACAGGAGGTGATTGCATGGGGTTTAGCTGCCTAATCTATCTTTGTATTTTAGGTAACTTCATATACATGACAGCCTGTAACCTACTGACAAACTTGCAGGGTAAATGGCTTCCCTGTTCTAATTTCTAAATGCTCTTAGAGAAGTCAAGGGAGTTATTAAAGTAGTTATAAAATACACTGTGGCTTATCAGTCTATAGCAGAAATATAGAGCGTTTAACCTGACCCATAATAATCAACAAACTGTGACATTTTTCCTCTTAAATTCTGACAGCCATGTCACTTTCCTATAGAATGGCTGAATAGCTACACTATCACAACATATAACACCACTTCAATGTAAATGTTATGTTTTAAAATTTTAAGGGGGGTAGAGTGGGTTTGCAACAACAGTAATTTACAATCGAGTCCAAGCTGGCAATATTTTGGTCAGTATTTTACATTAGTATTGATGGAACATATCATTTAATAAAAAGATTTGCATCTCTTACAAGTTTTGCACTCACTCCTAGTTTTGGCTGACAAATGAAAAATACTGTCCAAATAAAAGTGTTCCATGACTGACCACTGCATTAACTTGGCTTATCGTTTCATTTATAACTAAATACCATGAATACTTTTACTTTATAGTTAGTTTATGCCGTTATTGGTTATTATACAATAGGGGCTGCACCAGAAGTCTGGCATCTTTTCAGTCTGAAAAGTGGCGCGGCCCTGTTCGCTATATTTTTAATCAGATGCACTCCAATATTAGGCGCATTACAAAGCGCCCGCAGCACTCTGTAATGTGCCTGAAATCGGGGGCGTACTGGACGCGTGTGGCACTACAACCGTACGAAACTACACATGTATGGCTTTTTATTGGCAAATCCAGGCTTATTATTCTGGAACAGGCAGACCACTTTAAAAGTGTCACTTGGTGTCACTTAGTAGCTAGAAAGCGCTAAATCTATGACCCGCAGTAGAACAGGTTCATAGATTTCGGCGCATTCTATGCTATAAATGTGCGCAAAAAATGGCAACTGGGCGCAAAAAATCATATATGTTGCCCAAGTATCTAAATAAACCAAAAGAACCATGTTCACTTTTTTTTTTTTAAAAAAAGTATATCTCCACATTCGTGTGTTAATAGCTGAATACTAAAATGTTTAAAGAACAGAAAATTTATTTTCTACACATAATTTTTATAATCTTTCATCATTTATATTTAAACACAGCATTCAAATTAAGAAGCACTCTCAGATGAGCTTTGCAGTCAAGCAAAATGACTTTACAAATAAATATCAAACATATTTGTACATAATAAAGAATTGTGACAAGAGAAACAAAGTGCCATTTGAAGGTAATTTAACTTAATTATTTTTTTAATTGGTTTCTTCTGTAATCTAAGTAAAACTGTATTTTCAGTTCTTGAAATAATCATGCAAGTGATCAAGCTCTAGCTCCATTTCTTTCAGTTCATGATATTCAGCATTTTACGATTGTAAAAGGATCATTACACACAGAAAGCATAAGATTGTTATTTAACTGGAATTCTGAAAAGATTGCAGATGAATATCTTCATAACTTACCTCCCAGTAGTATCGCAGTTGACTTAACCATTCAAAATCATTTTCATCACTAACTTGTTTTTTAACAAGAGCTGAGAGAACATCCCTTGCATGGACATCTAGAACCACAAGGGCCCCAAGAGTCACCCGATTCTGCTTTGATAATGTTCCACGTACCAAGGCAACAATATCATCAATCTGTTTATTATTTTGTTCCAGGTAATCTTCAAGTGCCTAAAATATTGAGGTATTAATGTAAGGACATATATCATAGCATCTTGATTGTTAATAGAAGATCATGACCATACTTCTATAATAAAATACTTTGTCTATAGACACTAAAAATGGACAAAACAAATCAAAAGTTACTTGTTAAGCAAAAACCATATAAGCCTATGGGTGAAAGGTGCAAAGTATAACATCCCTCATATGCATCCATTTAACAGACACCTCTGGAACCTCCAGCAACATCACTGGATATTGACAGTTGTGGCTGGAGATTCTCGAGGTAAAGAGGAAGGGATATCCTTCCTCTCTTCTACTCCTGAGTTTGGTGGTACTGCTGCCAGCCATGTGGTATGAGCAGCATCAATGCTCCTGAAGAATACTATTCTGCTTCTCAGGGGGGAAGGCTCAAATAATGTAACTGTCCAAATATGGACCGTTAACAGAGGCGTAACTTCAAGCTCTGGGGCTCCAGTGCATAAAGTGAAAAGGGGCCCCCCAGTAACAATGTGCCATTTACAATATTGGTGTCTTCTTATGTGGAAAAAGGGCTTTTGGGCTCCCTCAGGCTGCAGGGCCCGGTAGCGACCGCTACCATCTGCACCCCCTGTAGCTATGCCCCTGACCGTTAACATGTATGGACTGTCCATATAGGAGAACTGTCTATAAATGGATAGTTACTTTGTTAGAGCTTCAGTGTTCTTTCTTTCTGGAAGGCGGCGATGCTGCTCATAGCTGAGAGCAGTATCACTTCTTTATAGAAAGAAAGAAGCTCTAACAATATAATTGACACACATTTTGTGTGTCAGAGGGCCATCAGTCGTACCCAGGCAACATATTCTATTGTATAGGTGTATAGTAGGATATGTCGCAACCTTCTATTGGAATAATACAGTATGTCAGGAGCATACTTCTGACAGAAAGTATAAAGATGGTGTGAACAGACCCTTAGGGCTTTAGAGCCAGACAAAATGTTATCTTCAAATCAGGTCCTTTTGCAGGAGATGGGAAATCACACTTTCAGAAAACCAAAGCTCCAAATAATATAAAGATTCAGAAATCTTTACATATAACTCAAATTATCTATTGAAACATGTTACCAATCACTTAAAGCATATAAAGAACAAAGTATAGATAACAAATAAGAAAACTCCTGAGTACTTAACAAAACTAAAGGAATCATCAATATGTGTGCCATTCAGCTTATGTGCTTGTAGACTGCCTTGTATTTTTAAATGTTGGGTTGGTCCACATGTATCATTTTGTGACCGTCTGAAGTGCCTCTGCAGAGTCTGCCACTGGGCAGAAATTGTGCAGCAGCAGCAGGCAAAAGATGCAGTGATATCACGTACATTGTCCTCCTAAATGGTCACTGCTCGCATGTACAGCAAGTGACCATTAAAGGGGTTATCCTGCGAAGCAAGAGCACTTTCCGAGGCCGTCTCATAGTGAACTATGGAAAGAGCAGATGGCCACCCTTTCACAGTTCACCCCATTCTTTTCTATGGCACTTTCAAATATGGCCAAGCAAGTGTGCTAGGCTATATTAAAAACCCCTATAGATATAATAAGGGAGAGCTGCACAAGTGTGGACATCTCCCCACTCTCCGAGGCTGGCTTGAAGCGAGCTATGACCCAGCCTCAGAATGAGATTTTGCTTGACCTGCTCTGGCACCGCTGGAAGTGGTGAGTAACCAGTATTTTTTATTTTAACTTGACCCCAGCTATAAGTGGGGTTTCCAAAATTTTTGGAAAGCCCATTTAGTGCAAAACACCTGCTAAAACTCATACTTACAATCCCTTTCCATTGCTTAAAACCCCTTTTTTTTCAAATAGCTCTTTAAAGTTATCACAGAAGTTTACTCACTGTGCGCATAGCAAAAGACATAAACAGTACAACTGTTTGTGCATCGATGATTTAGTTAGATTTTATTTATAATTGCAACTTGGATAACAATCAGGCCATGTCATGCTATTAATCATTGCTGGAAACCAGGTAATTCAGAAGGGGTTTACTTACATTGTCTTTTAAATATATATACATGTCATGTGGGCTAAGAAAATATTGTATTTAAAGGGATACTTTAAAAATGAGTATTTTTGTTAAACCTGATATTCCTGGAAAACTTTTTTTCTATTGGAATTTTGTGCAGCATTTTTTTTCCGACAGTCCTTTGCAATTTAAAATTAAATATAAAATGGTGTCCTTTTATAGCTGTGAGAAAAAAACTCCTAAATGGCAGGGCAGACTAATCTTACTTTACTGTAGCTGATTTTTATCTCTATATGTAGTCTCATTACAAATAGTAGGTAATGACATATTGATAGATCTATTCTTCTCTGGACAGGGATATACAAGATTAGACTGAACTACAGGGCAATGAAAAGAGCAATAAACAAAATGAAAATAGGTTAATCTTTTTCTGCACTGCATTGGGCTTTCTTCACACTTTTCAGGTCCAGCTGTCAATACTTACACCTCTCAGTGCATAGCCAGTCCTGAAGAAGAACTATCAATCAATCCTCTCTGTGCTATCAGAGCTCAGAAATCAGAGACACAAGCCAGGAAGTCATGTACATAGGAAAACTTTTAAAAATTACAATTCGGGAAATGGTATTTGGCGGGGGTCGGAAACATTGCCTCATTGGTGGACATACAGAGAAGAAAACTTCTGACCTTCAATGAAGCTAAATTTAAAATATGAGGGAATGTCAGGGAATCCGTTCTACTACCTACAAGCATGCAGCTATATACACAAAGTCTTGAAACAAATTGGTGAGAAGGAGTAGACAGACCCATTCGTCCGCATTAAAAGCCACTCACAGAGCTCCAAAAACTTAATTACGCGATTTTACCACCTTCTGCGCTCCCCAATAGACTACTCTGCTAAACCCACAGGGTTGAGCAATTGGACAAAGGACCTGCCCTCCATTACCCCAGAGGATATCACACTGTCATTACGACACGCGCCGAAATATCTCCCAGGAATGACATACTGGGAAATGGCTTTCAATATAGTTCACAGAACATATGTATCACCACAACGAGGGTTTGCGATGGGTAATCTGGGGACCCATGCCTGTCCAAAATGCGGTAGCCCACACGCAAATTTGCTCCACTGCTTATGGTCATGTCCACAAATACAACAATTCTGGCTACGAGTGCAAACTTTTGTGACCACTCATTTGCTACCTACCTGCCCGCATGATGCCTCTTGGGGAATTTTTGGCAACCTCCCACCAGACCATAATAATACGCCTGCGACATCTACAAAGCTGTGGTTCTATATTTTAGCAGCAACCAGGAAAGCAATTCTACACCACTGGATACAACCCAATCCGCCTACCATACGTTTATTCTTGGATAAAATTATCTCATATCTTCCGTATGGACTGGGTGGAAGCGGCAGCCCAAAAAGAAAATAAGACCAAACACTTATTTTCTGTATGGAAGCCGTTTATCGCCATTCTCCCGGCTCACATACAACTTAAATTAAAACGTTGTTTTGGCCTCACCGCATGGTATCTAGAAAACCAACTTATAGGAACCCCACTGATGCCTTAACCCTAGAACACATATTGGGGGCCTTTTAGGCCCCCATGCTTACATTTTTGCTATTATCTGCAAAATTACTTTAGCAAGAATTTTGAAACTCCAGGAATTCCTCAAGTATGTAATTGTTGATAATATCCAGTTGTTCATATAATTTTTTTTCATAGGCATTATGGTGTAACAATGCTTGTTTGGTGAAAACTACATCTGTACAAATTGGGGGCCTTTTAGGTCCCCGCTGTTTTTATCATGTTCTCAGAAGTGTTTGTGTGTCTCAAGTTACTTTATTTGTACTCAGTAATGCTGGTGGAGGGGCCAGGGTGTGGATAATAACATGTGAGGATGTCATGTGATTTTTGGAGGGAGTGATAAGGCCATGACATCACCTCAGGTCCTCTGAACACAGTAATGAGCTGTGTACATAGAGTACTGAGGACAGTATACACTGTGAGCTAATTGCTGAAGGACCTGTGATAAGATAAGCTGTTGAGAGGAAATCTGTTTCATTTTCTAACATCTAGTCAGCAATGCACAGTCTTCTCAAGTGTCTGACAGACCAAGAGATTGAAGCGATTATGTTTCAAAGCGATGATGAAAGTGAACTATCTTTGTCTGATGAAGATATCTGCCACCAGCTAATCAAACATCCTCATCCAGTGATTCTTCTGATGATGAAGAAGTTAATCTAGTGGATCCTCAAGAAGTGATAAGTAGAACATCCAAAACAAATGTTTTTTGGGACAGTAATCCTACATTAGTCAGATGTACTCCAATACACAATATTGTGAGACAGGCTCAAGGAGCTGTGGGAAGTCCCAGTTACTTTACCCCTAAAGATGTATTCTGTACTTTTTTTTCTGACAATATTGCAGAAGAGGTCCTATTATGTTCAAACCTAGAAGGAAGACGTATCGCTTCTGCAAAAATAAGTCTGGAAAAATATCTCAAAAGAGGAAATTTATGCATATATTGGACTTTTCTGCGGGCAGGGAGTCAAAAATCGTATGATGTCCCAATACGAGAATTATTTCTGGACCCACTTTCTGATCCTCACTATAAGGCGACAATGTCAGTGGGCAGATATGAGGAAATTAGAAGAATCATTCGCTTTGATGATAAGCGAACTCGTGCAGCGAGGTTTGAAACAGACAAATTAGCCCTATCAGTTATATCTGGAACATATTTATCAAAAATTGCACAAAACTTTACAATCCTAGTACTAATGTTACTGTAGATGAGCAACTTGTACCGTTCAGAGGACGCTGCAAATTCATACAATACATGCCCAGCAAGCCAGCCAAATACGGAATAAAAATCTTCTGGATGTGTGATTCTGCTAATTATTATGGCATAAATGGCGTAATCTATTGTGGCAAAGAGGTTGGTGCCCCAGTACAGAATGATCTGTAGTCTGAAATAGTCAAATCTCTTGCTGTTCCAATATTCAATTCAGATAGAAACATCACCATGGACAATTATTTCACCAATGTTGTACTAGGCAATTTTCTGCTTGCAAAAGCTATTACACCTGTTGGTACTATAAAGCAAAACAGACGAGAAATTCCAGCAGCACTCAAACACAATCGTCAGCGAGCACTTTATGAGAGTGTCTTTGGATTTCAATAACAAAGCGACTTTGGTATTTACAAGGCGAGACAGAGAAATCTGTAATTTTACTCAGTACCATGCATCACGATTGCAGTGTTGACAGCAATAACCAAAATTGAAACCAGAAATCATCCTGCATTACAATAGCAACAAAAGGAGGTGTAGATAAAATGGATGAGATGGTGGGAGAATATTCGTGTAAGAGGCAAACAAAACGATGGCATGTAGTACTATTTTCAAATATGCTTGATGTAGCAGCCCTAAATTCATTCATTATTTATACAGAAACTCATCCGGAATTTCATGCACAGAGGACGGACAGGAGACGCTTATTCTTGAAGGACCTTTGTCATGAACTTGTAATGCCTCACATGATAGAGCGAAGTGACTTGAAATGCTTGCCAAAGCAAACTAAAGAAGCAATGAAATGGTGTTGGCGTACAGTTTCAGATTATTCCAGAGCCAGGAGAAGAAAACAAAAGCGTTGTTTCATGTGTCCAAGAAACATAGAGAGGAAAACTGAGCGATATTGTTCCACTTGTAAGGAAACTGTTTGCAAAGAACACTCTTCTGAAAAAATAACATGTCGGAATTGTTTGGAAGACTAATATAATAGAAAAGAAAGCTGCAGCTAGTTTGCTATAGATTTCTATGAATTTTTGTGTGTTTTCATGTCTTTGCGTGAAATTTGGGAAAAAAAGATTTTTTTGGTGTTTTCTGTGAAAAATTATAATTAAAATGTTGTCCACTATTCAGATTTTATTGAGCAATTTTTAAATAAACTTGTGAAAGTTATTTCAGTGTGTTTTTCAAAATTATGTGCATGGGGGCCAAAAAGGCCCCCATGACGTTAATATGAATATTTTTAACGTCATGCGTTCTAGGGTTAAAAGGCTTTTGCAACGATGTAATGTTGACATGGGATCCTCCAAAATGGGTATGTAATCACTTTTCTAAAATATTATAAAAAGTGAAGCCTGTGAGAGCTACAGCACTGCTCAGTCCCCCTTAGTTTCCTGAAAGTTTACATTAGACACGACCAGGCCACTGACAGGAGTTGATCTGGCCGTGCTTGCCTGTTTGCACTTCTTATCTGATGACAGAGAACATGAAGGAGCTTGCAACAAGCTGGGGAGAAAGTTCAGTGTTTGAGGCTGTCTGCTGTATAGAGAATCCACTGGTTGTAATGTAATTATTTGAGTACACATTGCAGATGCTCCCTTCTTTTTTGCTCTCTGCTCACCCTCTCACCCCTGCAGCCGTTCATGACACTGCATGCTTTGTTTATCTTCTCTCCTGAGCATATAAGAGGTAAGAAGCTCACTTCCTAGCAAAACCCCTTTAAGAATGGAGACTTATAGTGCATCGCCCTTGACCTATCTTGTCCTGAAGGTGAATCGGGCGTCCGCCCTGTGCACTCCAGATGCGGATATTGTCGGTTGTCTGTCTTGTATGTTTTCCCACTCCCTTTTGTATGTCTGTCTTACTCCTGTTTTGTCTCTACCATGATGTTCTCTGTCCCCCTCGCTCATACACTATCAAGAACTTGTATATAGGATTGAGCTTTTTGTTTGCTCCGCTCTCTTGCATTATGTGCCGCGACATGACTGTTCGAGACCCACTTATCCTGTAATGGAGGTACAACAGGGGCCTTGTCCATCTTTTAGGGGGAGTTGCTGACTTCATACTTAGTTGATATGCATACCCTTTATATGTCTGTTCCCCGCACATGAGCTGTTGGCGGTAGTGGTGATCACGGGTAGAACTCGAGGAACAATATTGCTGCCACTGCAGTACGCATGGTAACCAACGGAGCACCTGACACAGCTGGAGACCCAGCGATACATCAAGGGTGATGCCGACCGCTCTAGATATGGGTGTACAGTAGGTTACGAGGGTCCACCTCCCGGCAGCTAAAATATTACATTGGATTTTGTTGTTTCAATATGTTCTCATTATTAGCATGAACTGTTATTATCTTTTGAGATAAGATGTACTCTCGCTCAATCCCTCTGAACCACGCGGGGACACTGTTACTCCCCTAGTTTGCATGTTTATTCTTCAATGTATACTTTTAAAATTTAAGAAACACATATTTGAAAAAAAAAATACATATATACACTACATAAAGAGAACCTGTCACATAGCTTATGCGTCTCTTTCTGTGAACATCACAAGCTAGTGACAGACATGCTGTTTCCAGCGCTGTGTCCCTTATTCTGTAAGATGCTGTAGTTGTATTTAATGTTCAAATCTAGCAGTTTTCAGTAATTTATGACCCACCCATCTATGGCTAGCACCGCTCACCTCACAATTGATTAACCTATTACTTTGAATAGGTAGAAACAGGTTAATAACTGTCAGGTAGGCGGGCGCTAGCCTTGGGTGGGCAGGGCTAGCGCCTGCTCATGAATAAGTTGGGAAACTGACAGATTTGAGCACTGGAAACATCATGTCTGTCACTGGCTTGTGCTGTCCTCTGCAAGGATGGCATAATCTATGTGACAGGTTCTCTTTAAAAAAAAGTTAGGGATATTTGGCTTTTGGTTGAAATTACAGGTTGAACTTAAAATTTCTTGAAATTTTTTTAATTAATAAGACCATGTCTTAATTTTAGAATGCAAATGTCCAACTGTTCAATGTTTCAGTACTTTTTGCACAACTTGCTGATCTCTAACAAGGAGCTTAATGGCAAAATTCACAAAAGGTGTTGGATCTCTTAATCGCCCAAAACATTTAGGGGATCCTAATCATGCTGTTCACATTTTGACATCATGAGACCAACACCTTACAATTGATCAACAGTACTTGTGAGGCTTCAAGCAGGATGCTCTCAGACGGAAGTGGCCACTGAGCTTAGAGTGTCACTGAGTGTCATCAGCAGGTTGCTACAGAGAGACTGGAAAAGTCACAGAAAGGCAACTAAGTGGAGGTCCTTTGGCTCCATCACACACTGATCACCACTTCATTGCAAACAATGCCCTGCAGAATCGAATGATTTATGCCGCACAACTCCAGGCATGTTTAAGGGGGGTAAGAGGCAAACAAGTGTCACGTCAGACCATTTGTAACCATTTACATCACCGTGGTCTGATTGCTAGACGACCTGACCTAACCACCAGGCACAGGAATCATCGTCTTGCACGGACCAGTGAGCATCTAAGTAAGGTGTTGTCTTGGTCTCATGATGCCAAAATGTGAACAGTATGAAGAGGAGAACTGTTTAAATCCCAATTCAAATTGAACCCCTAAATTTATTGGGTGATTCAGGGATTAAACACCTGTTTGAAATTTTGACATTAAGGCCATTGTTAGAGAACAGCAAGTTGTGCAGAAACACTGAACAGTTGGTCATGTGAATTCTAAAGTTAATAAATGTTCTCATTTTGTTAATTTAAAAAAATGTTGAAGAAATTTTATATTCATTCTGAAATTAAAAAAAAGCCAAACATCCCTAACTTTAAAAAAAAAACATGTAATTGTCGCATTGCTTGTCAATATGTTAAAAGAAAAATGTTGATGATACTCTCAATTTAACACATACGTAAAACCTCTCTCTTAAATCTCTTTGCTAATTACTAAATGTTGTACTCAGAAAAAGCTGCTAGAAGAGTATTTAATGTTTTTAAGTTGAGATATTTAAAGGGGTGTTCTGAGACGATCATTGCTCGTTCATCCGTCTGGGTATAAGTAAAAATAGAAAAAAAATGCTCAAACTTAACTCTTGGACGCCCTGGTCACTCCTGGCCATTGGTGCATTTATCCATGGCCAGGATAATATTTATCGTTCACATGACAACTGCACTCAATCACAATCCACAACATCACATGCACGTGACCTCTCTGACCTGTAATTGGCTGGAGCAGTCATGTGAACGATGAACGTTCACTGCTTTCAGCCTGGGAGAGTTCGGGAGGTAAGTATGGGTATTCTCTTCTATTTGTACTCATACCCCGACAGGTGAATGAGCATTGAATGGTCCCGGAACACCCCTTTAATAAGAGGAGAAAAACATATAGTACTTAATAAATGTAAGAACAATATACATTTAAAAATACCTACCTTCTGACCTTTCCTTATGGACAGCTGAACATCGTTTGTCCAGAAGCATTGTGATACACACAAAACAGTTTGTCCAGGCCATTCCCTTACCCAGTCAATACGTTTTGTTTTAGGATAGGCTTCAAGAGCTTCACCAATCACCTTAAAAACAGACACATTTTGTTCAAATTAATTTTCCACATTTCTTAATTGTTACAACCTACATAATATATTCACGTGTAAGTAGTTACTATAGTAAGCATGGTTTCCCACACAGTGTCTTTGGGAAAAATGCAGTTTTTATGGTAGTCTTGCATGTAGTTTTTTTTTATCTGAAGCCGCTGGATCCGCTTTTGAGCGTTGGGTCAAAAACTGCATCAAAAACTGTAGAAATATTTCTCCAAAACATGTCTCCCAAAAACAAAAAAGAGTGTTCCACATACAGATGTATAGCTAAGGCTTGGTTGACATCTGTGTCATTATTTTTGTTTTTCTGTTCCATCATAGCAGCAAAAAACCAACCATAATACAGGTTCCACATCCGTTCCATGATGGACACCAATGACCCTTGATGGACCACACTAATTATAATAGGGTCAGTCAGGTTTCCAACATTTGAATGGAAAACATAGCTTTACATTCTGAATGAATCTACTTTGGAGGCTTTAAATGGAACCTCTCATGCAGACGTAAACCAGGTCTTATCCAAAGAATAAGTATAATACCTAGTATTGGCTCCCTTTTAGACACACTGTATTGTTTATATTGTATTCATTCGGAGATACATCCAGTATGTAAATCCAGGTTGTATTCACAAATTT
Organism: Phyllomedusa bahiana; assembly: GCA_025379985.1. Classification (NCBI taxonomy): domain Eukaryota; kingdom Metazoa; phylum Chordata; class Amphibia; order Anura; family Hylidae; genus Phyllomedusa; species Phyllomedusa bahiana. Next base: position 44,074 of record JAODAL010025178.1, read on the forward strand.
AAGAAGAAACTGTAGCTGGACAGTCATTTTTACCGACATCAGATTACTGTAAAATGCCTGATGTAAACACTAGACTTCCTAGACTGCAAATCAAGAGAAGAAGCTCTGTGAATTTTCTGTCAGTGAACAGACAGGAGATGCTAGGAATTGTTAACTGTAATTGTAAGCTATTAAAGGGTTGAGGTGCTGTTACTTTAGGAGAACAAATAAGCAATAAAAGTAAAGAGGGGAACAATCTGTATAACAACTATTGTTTTTAATATTGTGATTTAAATATTAGATATGATGATGATTATTATTTATTTTAAAGTGCTACTAATTCCAGGGCACCGTTCATGGGGGGGTTACATATATAAAATATGTCAAACAAAGTACAATGACTGATAAATGACTAACAATTGGTTCAGAGGGAGAGAGGACCTTGCTTGTGGAGGATTACAATCTACAAGGAAAGAGACAGGAGATGAAGTGCAGAAATGTTTGGGGGGTGGTGGAGGACATCAAATCAAACGCCATGCATTTGGTATTGTCTTTAGACTGTTTCTGTGAATAGGCCTGTTATTGTGAATACTGCTCTATAGACCAATGAAAAAAGGCAAACATAAACGGTCATGGTAGTCAGGGCTGAAGAAAACATACCTTATGAACAGACTGAATCATTGCAGACTCAAGCTCTGAAAGCCACTTTTCAACTTGGCCTCTGGCTTTTGACGTGGAAATTGTACTGATCAGTTGCACCACTTCTCCTTCACTGCTATTCATATGTGTTATATCCAAGACATCGGTAAATTCTACTTTTGCTATTCCTTCAAAGCATTTCTTAAGATGGGGTTGTACTCTGGAACAATGTACATCCACAAAAATATGTAAAATAATAAATCATATGTGTCATACTGATACAACACTAGTCCTTACCAATTCTTAGATTCACTCAATTATCTTTATTTATGGATTTCACACAAAGTTATTCGCTGGGTGACACTTTGCTTATGGCTTCAATTACAACTTTTTTCATATCTTAACCCACTCATCTTTCAGTAAATAAAGATTGAAGGCTATGCATCATTGATCACATCATGTGAAGCTAGGGATCAAAATGAAGAGTTGACTGCTTCATAACTATGCTATTGCTAGTGGATTTTATCATTTAATTAGAATGTGTCAACCGAAAATTATAAATTATTTAAAGTGTACCTGTAATTATAAAATGACTTTCTATAAACCAAAAGTACAAGCAAAAATAAGAAAATTTGTATTTATTCATCACACGAGCACGTGAATTCATATATTATTACCTTCTTTTTTGCTGTACCTGTACTATTTATTAAAGGGGTTTTCTCATTTCATTGAATGGTCTTCAGAATAAGGGGACAGTGAAAACAAGCAACTTTACAATTGGATGTCATTTGCAAAGCTGTCTTGTTTTCAGTGTCTCTTATTCTCTTTTTCTGTACTCACTCGTCTCCTGTGCCGGTCGGATCCTGCCTCCTCGCTCTCCATTGGCTGCCAGCTCTCCAAATTTACATTCAGGCCGGCCCCCGGTCGTATTCATATGAGCGCGCATTCCTGTGCATGCTCCGTGATGCCGACCCCCCTGTCTTCCTCGGCTCTGTTATCTGTACTAAACAAATTCTGGGCATGCGCAGTAGCCCTGAATCTTTTACTGAGCAGGCACATTCCCTCCTCGCTCCCTGTCATTGCTGAGATACGGCAGAGAGGGAGGGAGAAGTGGGGAGGCACCAAGGCAGTGCTCTTCTCGGACACACACAGTGATATGTGCAATAGAATGCAGGCAGGGAGCGAGAAGTGGGGGGGGAGGGGCACCAACAACAAGGCACTCACTGTGCTCTGAAACTATAACACTGTCTCGGGAGCGAGCACAAACAGTGAGGGGGTGATGATGTCATCTCCCTTCAGTTAAGAAACGCCCATCTGGGAGGAGAAGCAAAGCCCCTGGATTTGAGGAAGTGAGAAGCTTAAAATAAAAGAGACAAACTAATGAGGTGAGAATAACCCTTTAAAGTCACTTTGATTTCAAAGAATGTTGGTGTGTATTGCATTTCTTGATCTTTCCATCACTCACCATACAACAGACAGGCTCCCAGACAGTCCTGTCTCCAGTCACTCCTATATTCTCCTAGAAGCTCTTCTAAACTGAATTTGGATCGGTTAATGAATTAAGTAACCAGAAAGATGCAATGAACAAACAGCAGTGATCAAGCAGCCCCAGGACTGTTAGAAAAAGTATTTTTTACAGTAAAATCATCTCAAATTCTTTATTGTGAAATACGCTCTACTGTCCAAACTAAATTAACCCCTTACCGCCAGAGCCAGTTTTTGCCTCTCTGACAGAGCCCCATTTTTTAAATCTGGCATGTGATTCAGAGATGGTTTTCTCATGACACTTTGTGCTTAAGATAGTAAGAAATTTTGGTCCAAAATGTCCTTGTTTATTTTTGATAAATATAAAAGTATCGTGAACAATTTGAAAAATTCACCAATTTCAAACTTCAAAAATTTCTGCATGTAAGACAGATAGTTATTCCACTCAAAATAGCTTATAACTAGCATCTACCATATGTCTACTGTAGGTTGGCTTATTTTTTTTAAATGTCTTTTTTTTTTTTACGACATTAGGGGGCTTAGAAATTTAGTAGTAATTTTCAAATTTTCAAGAAAATTTGCAATATACATTTTTTTGGGACCAGTCCAGTTCTAACATGAATTTGAGAGGCCTGTATCTTAGGTACCCCCATAAAGGCCTTTATCTAAGAAACTACACCCCTTAAAGCAGGGGTGTCAAACTCATTTTCGCCGGGGGCCACATCGGCCTCACGGTGTACCTTAAAGGACCGACATAATTTTAGAACTGTATAAATGTAACTTCTCCTTAACAGTTAAGAGAGCTATTAAGGAGTAGTTTCATTTGTACAGTATTACTGTTAAAATCAGCCCTTTGATGGTAATCAGGAAGATGGTCAAGCCCAGGAGAGAGGTAGGCTAGACGGTGAGGCCCAGGGGGGTGGCAGGCTATATGGAAAGGCCCAGGGAGGGAGGCAGGCCAGATGGTGAAGCCCAGGGAGGAGGCAGGCCAGATGGTGAGGGCCAGGGTGGAGGCAGGCTAGATGGTGATGCCCTGGGAGGCACGCTAGATGGTAAGGCCCAGGGGGAGGCAGGTTAGATGGTGAGGCCCAGGGGGGAAGCAGGCTAGATGGTGAAGCCCAGGGGGGAGGCAAGCTAGATGGAAAGGCCCAGGGGGGGAGGCAGGCTAGATGGTGAGGCACAGGGGGAGGCAGGCTAGATGGAAAGGCCCAGGGGGGAGGCAGGCTAGATGGAAAGGCCCAGGGGGGAGGCAGGCTAGATGGAAAGGCCCAGGGGGGAGGCAGGCTAGATGGAAAGGCCCAGGGGGGAGGCAGGCTAGAAGGTGAGGCCCAGGGAGGAGGCAGGCCAGATGGTGAGGCCCAGGGGAGAGGCAGGTTAGAAGGTAAGGCCCAGGGGGGAGGCAGGCTAGATCAGTGTTTCTCAACTCCAGTCCTCAAGACCCACCAACAGGTCATGTTTTCAGGATCTCCCACAGAATGCACTGACAATAATTATATCACCTGTGCAGAATGCACTGACAATAATTATATCACCTGTGCAGAATGCACTGACAATAATTATATCACCTGTGCTATACTGAGGAAATTCTGAAAACTAGACCTGTTGGTGGGTCTTAAGGACTGGAGTTGAGAAACACTGAGCTAGATGGAAAGGCACAGGGAGGAGGCAGGCCAGATGGTGGGGCCCAGGGGGGAGGCACGCTAGCGGGTTAGACCCATGGGGGAGCTAAGGGGCTAGCTGGTAAGGCCCAGGGAGGGGGAGGTAGGCTAACTGGTAAGACCTGGGGTGGGGGTAGGAGGTTTTCTGATAGGACCTGGTGGGGGAGGTAGAGGACTAGCTGGTAAGGCCCCAGTAGTAAAGTACAGGCCTCTTACAAGCCTAATTGAATAGTCTTCCGCAGGAGCAAGTATCTTCTTGCCAAGCAGGAATCTCATCTGCTCAGCATCCTGCCAGGCCTGCAGTGGGCGGGGCCGGAGTACTGAACAGGCGGAGCCAGGCAGTCAGTGCTCTTCTCCTGTGCACAGAGCTGCTGCCCCCGCCCCCTGAGCTGCCTGTGTGAGCTGTGCTGCCCGTGCCTCCTCCTGTCTCAGCTAGTAAAGCAGCCGCTGCAGAGCTGCATGGCCGCAGCAATAGGTCTTTCTCCTTGATGTCTGTGCTGGCAGCATCAAGAATCATGACAGTCCTGACTCCTGATGCTGCCAGTACGGACACTGAGGTGTGGAGCGGCCCATAGTAGCAGCCGTGGCCTTCCGCAGTGTCCACAGCTACACCTTATCGTCTTAACAGTGGCGCTGCTCCCATATTAACCCCTTAACGCCGGAGCCAGTTTTGGTCTCTCTGACCAAGCCCCATTTTTGAAATCTGGCATGTGTCACTGTACGTGAGAATAACATTTGACACTTTAACCTATCCATGTGATTCAGAAATTATTTTCTCGTTACACATTGTGCTTTAAGATAGTAAGAAGTTTTGGACCAAAAAGTCCTTGTTTATTTGTGAAAAATATCAAAGAATTGTGAAAAATTTTAAAAATTTACCATTTTCAAACCAAAAATTTCTGTGTGTAAGACAGATAGTTATTCCACTCAAAATAGCTTATAACTAGCATCAACCATGTGTCTACTGTAGATTGGCATCTTTTTTTAAAATGTCTTTTTTTTTATTTACGTCATTAGGGGGCTTAGATATTTAGTAGTCATTTTCAAATTTTCAAGAAAATTTGCAATATACATTTTTTTATGGACCAGTTCAGTTCTAACGTGATTTTGATTGGCCTGTATGTTAGATAGCCCCATAAATGACCTCATCTAAGAAACTACACCCCTTAAAGTATTCAAAACAGCATTTAGGAAGTTTATTAACCCATTAAGTGTTTCACAGGAATTAAAGAAAAGTGGAGGTGAAATTTAAAAATGTCACTTTTTTTGCAGATTTTCTATTTTTATCCACTATTCACAAGAACACAGTAGATGTGATCAGGGAAATGGAACTTAAGATTGATTCCCCAGATTGTGCCTTTTTCAGCGGTATCCCATATGTGGGCCCACAGGTGATTCACAATTTTTTTTTTAGTGTTAGGCCATGTTCACACGGCTTAAAATGGTCCGTATTTCGGTCCGTAATTACGCGCCGGAGTGCGCAAATTACGGGCTGAAAACGGCCCAGTCATTACGGTAATCCACAGTTCTCATAGAGAACTATGGATTACGTCTCCTCTCCCTGCTCGGCGAATCCGCCGGGCGGGGAGATAAGTGACATGTAAATTACCAGCGGCGTATACGCGCCACTGGTAACACAACTCTATGGGCCGGCGAAGTGCCGGCCCCCCGCTCCCTCCCTCGCTCCCGCCCCGCCCCCGGCCACACGGCGTAATTGCGAGGCGTAATTACGTCCCGCAGTTAAGCCGTGTGAACATAGCCTTAAGCTGTGAAAATTAAAAATGTTATTTTTTTCCAACAAACTGCAATTTTAGCTGAAAATGTTTCATTTTTTACAAGGAATCCTGGAAAAAAAGCACCAAAAATTTTGTCACGCAATTTCTTCCAAGTTCGGCAATACCCTACATGTGGGTGTAAACTGCTGTTTGGGCGCAAGGCAGGGGGTACAAGGGAGGGAGCGGTATTTGGCTTTTGGAACGCAGATTTTGGTGGGGCCATGTCGGATTTACAAAGTCCCCAAAGTACCAGAACAAGTGAAACCTTCCAGAAGTCGCCCCATTTTGGATTCAACACCCCTCAGGGATCTCATCTAGGGGTGTACTGTGCATTTTGCGCGCATAGGTGTTCCATAGTTTTTTTTCAGTATTGGGCTATGAAAATGGGGGTGGGAAAAGGCTCTATCGCCATTGTTTTTTTGGGCTTCATTCTTACAATGTTCGCCGTACGGGATAAATAACAGGATAACTTTACTATGGAGGTTGGTACAATTTCAATGATATACATTTTATATAGTCTTTTATGTTTTATTACTTTTACACAATAGAAATAGGTCTATAAAAAGTTGCGTTTTTATGTTGTCTTATTCTGATAGCCATAACTTTTTCAGTTTTCTGTATACGGAGCTGATTATGGGCTTGTTTTTTGTGGGATGAGTTGACGTTTTTATTAGTACCATTATGGGGTGCATATGACGCTTTGATCACTTTTTATTAAGGTTTTTGTGAGGCATTTTGAACAAAATACAGTATTCCTGGTGGTGTTTTTCATTTTTATTTTTTACAGCCGTCACTGTGCGGTATAAATGACATGCTATCTTTACTCAGCAGTTCAATACGATTACAGTGATACCCAATTTGTATATTTTTTTTCTGTTTTACTGCTTTTACACAATAAAAACACTCTTATTCAAAAATGAAAACAAGTTTTTGCATCACCATAGTCTGAGAGCCATAACTTTTTTATTTTTCTGTGTACGGAGCTGTGTAGGGACTTGTTTTTTTAGGGATGAGTTGACGTTTTTATTTGTATCATTTTTTTGGAGACAAGACTTTTTGATCAGTTTTTTGGAAGGCAGGGTGACGAAAATACTGCAATCCTAGAAGTGTTTTTTATTTTTATTTTTAACAGCGCTCAGTGTGCAGTATCCATGACAAGTTAGCTTTACTCTGTGGGTCGATACGATTACGGCGATACCCAATTTATATAGTTTTTTTATGTTGAAGCACTTAAAAAAAAATAAAAATTTTTATTGTGTAAAACTATTTTTATGCATCGCTGTCTTCTGAGAGCCATAACTTTTTATTTTTCCATATACAGAGATGTGTAAGGACTTTTTTTCTTCGGGATGAACTGATGTTTTAATTGGTACAAATTTGGCGTTTATATGAGCTTTTGATCGCTTTTTATTCCATTTTATGTGCTGCGGGATGAACAAAAATCGGAATTCTTTGATTGTTTTTTAAAATTTTTGTTAACCGTGTTCACCGTTAATTAATATGACAGGTCGTTACGCACGCAGCGATACCAAATGGGAGTACTTTATTTTTGATCTTTTTTGGGGAGTTTGGCGTCTGTAATAGGGAAAAAGGGCGGTGTATGTGTTTTTATTTTAAGTTTTGTGTTTTACTTCTTTTCACTTTTTTTTTTTAATTTTTTTTTACTTTTCCCCATAGGGTATTGTTACCGGTGGTCCCGTGGCACCCCTGCCGGGCTGCGGACTCACCGGGACTCTTGCCCTCTCCCCGGCTGCGGGGACGAGTGGCGCCGCGTTCTGAGCGACGGGCCGCGGGCGCACTCGTGCTCCTGTGAAGCTAAACTTACCAGTCCACGCTCCTGCTTCCGTGCAGCTCCCCTGCCGGCCGCGGTGCGCGTTCCCGCTCCTTAGGGCGCGTGCGCCTCCTCTACCGTCTCCTCTACTGTGCGGGAAGAGCCCATGCAGGTTGACCGAGCCCACATATCGCAGCAGGAGATGTCCCGTCAGTGCCAAGAGAGGTTATGCCTGTACTGTGCCAGCCCGGACCATTTTCGTATGGGCTGTCCTCTTCGTCTCCAGCATCCGGGAAACACTCGCACCTAGGCCACGTTGTAGAGGCGTCCCTAGGTGTGAATTCTTCCTCTCCACATCTTTCCATGCCAGTAGAAGTCACGACTGACTCTGGACTCGTGTTCCAAGTTCCGGCATTTCTGAACTCTGGTTCAGCCGGGAATTTCATCCACGCCACCCTGGTGTCTCGGTATCAACTTCCAATGGATCGCCTGGAGAGACCGTTGGTGATATCCTCAGTCAGTGGGGAAGTTCTCAGTGACACCACTGAATCGGTACCCTTTGCCGCTAATCTCGGAACTTTTTGACCGACTTCAAGGGGCCAAGGTCTTTACTAAGTTGGATCTACGGGGAGCATACAATCTCATCAGGATTCGCGAGGGTGATGAGTGGAAAACGGCATTCAACACCCGAGATGGACACTTTGAATACCTGGTGATGCCCTTCGGGTTATGTAATGCTCCTGCGGTCTTTCAGGAGTTCATCAATGATATCTTCAGGGATCTACTATACTCTTGCGTCAGCGTATATCTAGACGACATCCTGATATTCTCTCCGGACCTACGGACTCATCGGCTACAAGTACGCCAGGTTCTGCAATGTCTACGCAGTAACCGTCTATACGCTAAATTGGAGAAATGTCTGTTCCACCAGTCCAGCCTACCCTTCCTCGGATATATTGTTTCCGACAGAGGTCTTCAAATGGACCCTACTAAGCTGTCAGCGATCCTTCAGTGGCCACGCCCTGTAGGCCTTCGGGCCATACAACGGTTCTTGTGATTTGCTATTATCACCAGTTCATTCCCCACTTTTCCACTTTGGTGGCTCCGATCATGGCTCTCACAAAGAAGAAGGCTAATCCGAGATGTTGGCCATCAGCGGCCAAGAAGGCATTCTCCGAGTTAAAGGCTGCTATCGCCTCTGCTCCCATCTTGTCTCGCCCAGACCCAGAGAAACCATTCTCGTTGGAAGTGGACGCGTCCTCTGTGGGAGCAGGTGCAGTCCTTACTCAGAAGGGGCCCAAGGGAAAGACACTCACTTGTGGGTTCTTCTCTAAGACCTTCTCGCCGGCGGAGAAGAACTATGCTATCAGGGACCGGGAGTTGCTTGCCATCAAGATGGCTCTGGAGGAATAGCGCCACCTCCTGGAAGGGGCCCGTCATCTCTTTGACGTGTACACGGACCACAAGAACCTTCTGTATCTTCAATCGGCTCAGCGGCTTAATCCTTGCCAAGCTCGTTGGTCTTCCGTCCCGCGGAGAAGAATGTAAGGGCTAATGCCCTCTCCCAGGCTTCGGATATCGTTGGAGAGGAATCACTGCCCCAACATATCATCTCTCCTGAACACCTGGTTCACGCGGCTCCAGCCCGTCTCCAACAGGTTCCTCCAGGCAAGAAATATGTGCGGCCGTCGCTTCGTAGGAGAATCCTGAAGTGGGGACATAGTTCTCTGGTGGCTGGGCATCCGGGTGCCAAGAGATCATATCAGTTAATCTCTCGGTTCTACTGGTGGCCTGGTCTGGCCAAAGATACGAGGGAATTTGTAGAGGCCTTTACTATTTGCACCCAGAATAAGGCTGCTCGCCTCTGTCATGACGGTCTGCTGCAACCTTTGCCGACACCCTGTACACCTTGGACACATGTGGCGATGGACTTATAACTGACCTTCCTCCCTCCTTGGGTAACACCGTGATCTGGGTCATGACGGATCGATTTTCCAAGATGTCTCACTTTGTCCTTATGCCCGGTTTACCATCTGCCCCTCGCCTCGCCACGCTCTTCTTCATGCATATCTTCCGCCTACACGGCCTGCCACTGCACATCCTCTCGGACCGAGGGATCCAGTTTGTATCTAGATTTTGGCGCGCTCTCTGTTCCCGGTAGAGGGGAAGCTAGATTTCTCCTCGGCGTACCATCCACAGTCCAACGGCCAAGTAAAGAAAGTCAATCAGGTTTTGGGTGCCTACCTGCGGCATTTTGTCTCGACTCGCCAGGATGATTGGTCCAACTTACTACCTTGGGTGGAGTTTTCTTCTAATTTGTTGGACTCAGAATTTTCTAGTGCTTCACCCTTCTACGTGGTCTATGAACAGCACCCCCCACCCACCTCTCCCTTTGGCCTCGTCCTCCGAAGTCCCAGCAGTGAATGCAATGGTTCGAGATATGACCGCTATTTGGGAGCAGACTCGTCAGTCCTGCTCTGACTTTTGCTCCTGGTGACAAGGTGTGGCTCTCAAATTCGTTCGGCTCAACATACCTTGCTATAAACTGGGTCCACGGTTCCTGGGGCCATTTGAGGTGTTGAAACGTATTAATCCTGTGGCCTATAAACTCCGGCTCCCACCCTCCATGTGGATTCCAAACTCTTTTCTCCCTGCTGAAGCCCGTCGTGCTAAACCGCTTCTCCCGGCGCATTACCCCCCCTTCCCCTGAAGCAGTAACCTACAATGTCTTTGCGGTGAAGGACATCCTGGCCATGAAATCTATCAGAAGGAGACATCATTTTCTTGTCGATTGGGGGGGAGAGATCTTGGGAGCCGGAGGAGAACATCTTGGACCGTGCCCTGTTGGTGAGATTTCTCCAGTCTAGGAGGAGGGTGAGGCCTAAGGGGGGGTACTGTTACCGGTGGTCCCGTGGCCCCCCGTCCCCCGACCGGGCTGTGGGCTCACCGGGACTCCTGTCCTCTCCCCGTCCCCGCCATATCTTTAGTGCCTCTAGCCTATTGTGAAAGCGTTCTTTGAGTCTCCGTCTTTACCGCGTACCGTACCTCCTTGCTTACGCCTCTCGACTACGAACCATTGCCGCCTGCCCTGACCTTACCGCCTGTCCCCGACTACGCCTCGTCTGACGATTCTGTACCTCGCTACACCTTGGCTGCCGCCGCAAGCAAGTCACGCCAGTGGAAGCGACCTGGTAGATTCCCGCCGCAGCAAGTCCATCCCGCTTTGCGGCGGGCTCTGGTGAAAACCGGGTTCTACTTAGACTCCGCTCCCTGGTGTGGCTTACGCCATCGCTTGCGCTGGTCCAGCGGATCCACTACCGACCGTCGTGACAGGGATTTATAACAGCAATCTTCAGATCTTCTGAAGATTGCTGTTAGGAGGCAGTACTGTGTACTGGTCGCCATGACAACTGTCAGTCACGATGCCCACAATGCATTGTGGGCATCGTGATGTCACAGACGGCCCCGGGAAGTGATCTTCAGCTCCCGGAGCCGGCTGGTAAGCGATCGCTGCTGCACACTCGTGCAGCAGCGCTACTGAAGCAGGCAGGAGGGACTCTCTCCTCCTTTTTGCACCTTAGCTCCGACGATCTTAATTGATCGTCGGCGTTAAGGGGTTAAACACCTGCAGCCGGAGCTCACTCCGGCCGTGGGTGATGCGGCATGAGGCCAGCGGTAATATACCGCTGGTCCCATGTCGCGATCGTGTGGGGGTCGCCAGCAAGCCCGCACGATCACCAGGACGTATGCATACGTCCATTTGCGGGAAGTCACTTCCCGCTAGGACGTATGCATATGTCCCATGTCGGAAAGGGATTAAAGAAAGTAGGAGCAGCGCCAGCTGAATGGATGTAAATGCAGGTGGCCCAGGAGTCACAACCGCCCAGGCCTGAGCTCAGCTCACAACAACTGCCGGGCCGCATAACACAAGGCAACGGGCCGGATTCGGGCCGCGGGCCTTGTGTTTGACACCCGTGCCTTAAAGTATTCAAAACAGCATTTAGGAAGTTTATTAACCCATTAGGTGTTTTACAGGAATTAAAGCAAAGTGGAGGTGAAATTTCAAAATTGTACTTTTTTTGCAGATTTTCAATTTTTATTCATTATCCACTGGAACATGGTAGATGTAATCAGGGATATGTAACTTAATATTGAGTCCCCTGATTCTGCAGTTTTCAGAGATATCCCATATGGGGCTCGAGTGCGCTATTTGGCTCAATCACAAGCCTCAGAATAGGAGGAGCACTTACCAGACTTTGGGGTCTCATTTTCATTACGATTTTCTTTAGGTGCCATTTCAGGTTTGCGGACATCCTTAGGTGCTACAACTGAACACCCCTAAAAAGACCCCATGTTGGAAACTACACCCCTTAATGAATATCTCCTGGGGTGCAGTGAGAATATTGACCCCACAGGTGTTTCACAAATTTTTTAGTGTTAGGCTGTGAAAATGAAAAAAAATATTATTTACAACAATCTGCAATGTCAGCTGAAAATGTTTCATTTTTACAAGGAATCCTGGAAGAAAAAGCATCCTAAATTTTGATACGCAAGTGCATCCAAGTACGGCAATACTCTACATGTGGGTGTAAAACACGTTTTTGCATTGCCATAGTCTGACTATAACTTTTTAATTTTTCTGTGTACGGAGATGAATATGGGCTTGTTTTTGCGGGATGAGTTGACATTTTTATTTGTATCATCTTTGGGAGTGACAAGACTTTGTGATCAGTTTTAAATCTGTTTTTTGGAGGCAGGGTGAAGAAAATACTGCAATCCTAGTAGTGTTTTTTATATTTAACAGCGCTCACCATGCAGTATCCATGATAAGTTAGATTTACTCTCTAGGTCGACACTATTATGGTGATACCCAATTTATATATTTTTTAGTTTGAAGCACTTTAAAAAAAAAAGTGTTTTATTGTGTAAAACAATATTTATGCATTGCTATCTTCTGAGAGCCATAACTTTTTTATTTTTCTGTATAGAGAGCTGTGTAAGGACTTTTTTTTTGCGGGATGAACTGACTTTTTAATTTGTACTACTTTGGCGTTTATATGGGTTTTTGATCGCTTTTTATTCCATTTTATGTGCTGCAGGATGAACAAAAATTCACAATTCTGTGACTTTTTTGTTTTTTTACGGCGTTCACAGTACGGGTTAATTAACATGATATATTTATAGGGTTAATTAACTTGATATATTTATAGGGTGGGCTGTTATGCACGCGGCGATAGAAAATATGGGTACTTTATCTTTTTTGGGGCGATTGCCGTTTGTAAAGGGGAAAAGGGCGATGTACATGTTTTGTATCTTATATTTTATTTTTTGTGTTTGTGTTTTACTTTTTTTTTACTTTTTCACATTTTTTCACTTTTGCCCAGAAGGGATTTGTAACAGCAATCTTCAGACCACTATACAGCAATGCTGCTTTGTACTGGTTGCCATGGTAAATGTCAATCACAATGCCCACAATGCATTATAGGCATAGGCTTTCAGAAAGCATCCGGGGAGTCCGGTGAGTGGAACAGTAGTGGCGCAGAGTGCCGTTACTGCGCCGATCGTAGGCAGGAGGAGCTCACTCCTCCTGCCTGCAGCTTCATTATCACGACCATGACAGGTCGCAATAATGAAGCGTTAATCACCGGTGGCCGGAGCACACTCTGGTCGTGGGTGATGCGACATGAGGCCAGCGGTAATATACCGCTGCTCCCATGTCGCAATCGTGCGGGGATCACCTGTAAGCCCGCATGATTGTCAGGACGTATGCATACATCCAATGTCGGGAAGGGATTAAATACCTGAACGAGGTAGGACAACCCCCTTAAAGGGAACCAGTCACATCGGACATGCTATTTGATATACAGGCAACATATTTTAGAGAAGGAGAAGCTGAAAAGATTGATATATAGTCTTGTTGGGAAATATTCAAAAGAACTTGCATTTTATTCATTTAAAACCCTGATTACTCTGGATTAAGGAGTCCAGTAAGTGGTGTCATCAGTGATTGACAGTCTTTCTTATGATCAGATAGCAGGTGTAATATGACTGGTTCTACAAAGTACAATTGATGTAGGAATCTTGCAAATTAAATAATAAACATTTTCACCAGTTATCATACTTAAAAATGCTGTACCATTTTTGCTTTAGATGCTACCTTTGTGATCCAGCTCGTGTCTAGGGAATCCAACCAGTGACGAGAGCTCCTTCATCCTGACTGCACATAGCTCAGACATCACCTCACCTCTCAGGCAGCTACAATTAGTTTATTTCTTGCCTAGTAATCATACACACTCACTGCTAAGCTAGTGTTCAACCACAGGTGAATTCATTCTACTCCCATCCTCTTTAATCCTTAGTAATTAGTCAGACAGAGCAGAAAAGTTATCAGCATACTGCTTTTTGGTTATTTGTTTTGGTCTGTCTACTGGCATTTGTTTTTATTCCCTTCACCCGAAAAAGAAACCTCTATCAGGTATATGCATTGAGGAAAAACAAAACCACATTGAGAAAAACAAAACCAGTTGACTTTACAGAAACAGACCTTTGTTTGAGTAGAGACCTGGGAGTGAACACCCTGTAGGGGAAGGCATGGTGATGTTAAAGGGGTTATCTCACTATAAGGACGGCTTTTTATGTTAAAGATCTTGCCAAAACAAATCACTTTGCAATATATGCTCATTAACATTGTCCTACCTATTCCTAGATATCTGCTCTTGTATGGGCTGCATCAACTCCTCAAATCACTATAGCTACAGACTTGTTGCTATAGTTACAGACCTGGCTTCTACTGCAGCCTAGTGGAAGCCAGTAAAAACGCCCCTGAATTCAAAATGAAACCAAGAAAATAGGACTGAGGCAAGATGAACCAATGTAGTGAGTCAACCCCTTTAACCCTGTTGGGTTACATGCTAAGCAGTTCGAACAAATTATACTCGCCCCCATTTGCAAACACTGAAAGCTAAAGAGAGGACAGCAGGAGATTAAGGGCCTCAAGTATGAAAACTGTCTAGGTCTAAAACTCACCTTGTTGCCCATAGCAACCAATCAGAGCGCCCCTTTCATTTTCCCAGAGCACTATATGGAGTGAAAGGGGGGGCTCTGATTGGTTGCTATTTACAACAAAGTGAGTTTTAAACCTAGACAGTTTTCATACATGTGGCCCTAAATGCCTTCGTAGTAAAACCCCTTTAAAAGCAAAATTAAAAACAATATTAAAATAGTACATATGATATGTCTTTTATATCTTTTGCTGCTGTCAGAGTCTGATTGTTGCCACACTGGTAATAATAGTTAAATACCATGGGATCTGTTTTTGATAATTTTATTAGATCAATTTTTTTTTAAACTTACCTGGTTGGATCCTTTGTTTCTGATAAAATTACAAGAAGCTCATCATTGGACAAGAAGAAAAATCGAGGAAAAAACAGTCGTTTCTTTTCCAGGTAATCATTAAGTCCCTTTAAAATAAGCTCCAAAAACTCATTTGACTTTTTAAATTTCTCAAGCATTTTTTCAATCATAACCACTGAAAGGACATGCTTGTCCTAATGAAAGAGAACAAAAATATATATGTTGTTGTTTACATTAGCTAAATATAATTTAGATGAGCAGTAGTATATCAGATAAGAAGAATGTTATTATCTCACACATTTTGGGCAAAGTTATCTAAGTTTAATCAAAAAGCAATGGATTACATTATTTTCCTCCTTAGGTTTGGAAATAGAAATGTTCTAATTGCCAGGTTTTAAAGGGGATGT
>JAODAL010025179.1:0-59138 GCA_025379985.1 Phyllomedusa bahiana
GGATAGTGAAAGGTCTGGATTTTTTTTCTGTGGCTTTTATAACCTAATTGTCTTGCCTAAGATGTAGCACGTATACAGTTTGCTGTTGTGGATGTTAATTCCAGCTACTCCATCCCTGTTTGGGTGTAAGAATGAAGTTGTTGTTCCTCTCCCATAGACTTTAATGGTTATCGGCGATAATCTATTATCGACTATCGGATATCTTATTGATAATTGCCGATATCGACTATCGACCCGATGACGATAGTCAACGTAATCGCTCAACAATACTGTTCATAAATGTTGCGCATTGCAAGTGCCAAGGTTGGTGCTCCAGAAAAGATCAGACAGAACTAACAAAAATACAAGTAACACCCCTAAAATGATATAAGCTAAGTTATAATAATAAAACTAGATAAAATAGTGTCATATAAAATGAACATGAAATTATATAATATAAAAAGGAATATAAAGTTATATAATATAATATTAATAAAAAATTCATATCAAATTATATAATATAAAATTATTAAACCAATACAGCATCTACGATAAATCTCGTTCTCAATCGGGTATCAATGGAGTTATCGTATTATTATCAGTGATAACAAAGATATTACAGCAGGTTAGAAATAAAATAAAAACTGTTAGAATGTCAGACAGGGGCTACAACAGGTTTTTCCCCGCTAACAATTGACATGTCACTTATCTCCCCGCGCGTACCATACGATTATACACACGGGGGACGACGCGTAACCCATAGCTCTCTATGAGAGCTTTGGATTACCGTAATTGCGACGCGCATTTCGCCACGTATAATGCGCAATATGCGGCGAAATGCGCGTCAAAATAAGCCGTGTGAATATAACCTAAGTCTGCAGCATGTTGATTTGTTACAGATTTTCCATTCAATAGGGAAGTATAAATCCTCAACAAATAGGCAACAACATTTTATTTTCCAAATCTGCAGCAACATCCACAACTGGGGATTTTATTAATGAATTGGGCCTCAGTTATCAAAACCTTCTTACAGTAAGGCCTCGTTCACACGGCTTATTTCGCCGCGGATTTGCCGACGGATTGACGATCGTCAATCCGTCGGCAAATCAGTCAGAATAAGTAACAGCCCATTTTCTATTGATTTCAATGGAAAATACGGCTCGTCGTTCACACGACGCGTATTTCCGAGCCGGATTGCCGCCGCGGATTGACGACGGCAATCCGGACGGAAAAACAATGTGCATGTCAATTATTTATGGACGGATTCACCACCTACAATGAATGGAGATGGTGAATCCGTCGGAAAATGAGTTACAAATACGTGCCACACTTAGTGGCACTATTTGCAACTGATTTTCAACTGATTTCAGAACGTATTTACGATCGGCAATCCGATGTAAATACGTTCTGAAATAAGCCGTGTGAGCATAGCCTAAGACTGTCTTTGTTGCCCATGGCAACCAATTCGAGCTCATAGAAACCAATCAGAGAGCAGCTTTCATTTTCCTAGAGCAGCATAAGAAATGAAAGTTGAGCACTGATTGGTTTCTATGAGCTCTGATTGGTTGCTATGGGCAATAAAGACAGTCTTAAGGGTATATTCACACAGCTTAAATTGCCGCGTATTTCGGCATGCATTTTGCCACGTATTGCGCTTTATACGCGGCGGAATGCCCACTGCAATGACGGTAATTTATAGCTCTCATAGCTCTTAATTATTCTCCTTTTACTGAATTACTAGAAAATTGGAATACAGCCACAGGTGATATCCTTGGAAGTATTTGTCATACCCTTACACCATGTTACACCATGTATATCTACCCTGTTTCCCCGAAAATAAGACAATGTCTTATATTAATTTTTGCTCCTAAAGACGAGCTAAGACTTCTTTTTAGGGGATGTCTTATAGTTCCATGAACAAGAATTCACATTTATTGTTGAACAAAAAATCCACATGTATAAATATACTGTAGTGATTTCATCACAAACATCAGCATAAGCAGCCAAACTGTGAATTGCATAAAAAAATGCACTAGGTATTATTTTCGGGGAAACAGGGTATCTGATAGATATATAACGTGGCGGGAGTAGTCATGTCTGTAGTGACCTTAGAAATGTTGCTGTATTTATAGCTTGCAATGCCATAGAAGCAGAGTGTTGTAATAGATGTGTGGGAGGTATTGAATCCCTGTGAGTAGTTGTGTAGGCCGGACCCTGTGCACTGCTTTGCCTGGGGACCTGTGATGTTGGTCGGATGCCAATCCCTTAGGGTGCTTTCACACGGTGCGTTTTTGGTGCGTTTTTGATGCGTTTTTTTATGCGTTTTTTGTGCAACAATGTATATTATTAATTGCTGTGCCTTCCTGTACAAAAAACGCATGCCAAAAACGCATCGAAAACGCACCAAAAACGCACTAAAAACGCACCGTGTGAAAGCACCCTTAGGCTATGTCTCCACAGCATCTTAAAATGCTGTCCAAAATCCAGCAGCCCCAAATATTCCATCAGTTGTCAAGATACTGAATCCGCCGAAAATCCGACCAAAAACCAGTTTGGTGCTGTGTTGACGTAGCCCTAGGGGTGTTTTTATTACTACTTTTATTAATACAGTGCTGTAAGAAATATTTGCTCCCATCAAGATTTCTCCTCTTTAAACAAGAGAATTTCAGAAAGCAAGTAACCGAAATTTAAAGTTATTGCTACATTTATTCAAAGGAGTTCGAACTCCTCCTGTCGAACCTCCAGCACCCTTAGGCCTCGTTCACACGGCTTATTTCTCCGCGGATTGGCGCCGTACACCGCGCCGGATTTGCGCTGCAGTACGGCGCCAATCCGTCGGAGTAATTACGGTAATCCCACTGCTCTCATAGAAAACAGTGGATTCCGTCGCTCCTCCCCGCTCGGCGAATCCGCCGCGGGGGGAGAAAGTGACATGCACATTATTTACGGCGCGTACGTGCCGTAAACAATGCATTGTCTATGAGGCCGGGGCGCGGCGCCCCCGCCGTGCGCCGGCCCCGCCCCCGCCCCGCCCCTTTTTCACGCCGGATTTGTGAGCGCAATCCGGCTCACAAATCCGTCGGGAATAAGCCGTGTGAACATGGCCTTAATGCGGTTGTCCAGTTCCTATAAATAAGAAATACTAAGCTGCTGGTGCCCAATTAAAAAAAAATCCTATACTCATGTTTCTCTGCTTTTCCGTTCCAGCGCTGGGTCTCTCTGGTCTTCTGCTTACTTTCTTCTTCTTCTTCTGAACGGGATTATCACCGCTGCAGCTGCTGATTGGCGGAGTCAGTCATGAGCCTCTGATCTACGTCACCATACAGAGCTCAATTCCAAATGGTAAAATAAGGGAGTGGCCCACTGACAACTATTGGCCATCAGCCACTGCAGTGGTGACGTCCCAATTGGAAGAAAAGGAAAGTAAAGTAAAGACTGGGGAGACCCAATGCTGGAACTGAGGTGAGAAGAAAGATAAGCATACTTTTTTTTTTTTTTTATTGGGCACAGCATTTTAGTATGTCAGCATATTTTATGTTTTATTGACAATGCATTTTTACACCATTGCATTCGAAAAGCTGTAGCTTTGTCATGTTCTGCTGACTTTGCTGATGTGTACATATGCTATAACCATACCCATTTTTTCTCTAGTTTGATTCAGTTAGTAACTGATATTATAATACAGCACCAGAGGCGTAACTTCAAGCTCTAGAGCAGTTTTTCTCAACTCCAGTCCTCAAGAACCACCAACAGGTCAAGTTTTCATGATTTCCTCAGTATTGCACAGCTGATATATATGTGGGAGATCCTGAAAACCTGACCTGTTGGTGGGTCTTGAGGACTGGAGTTGAGAAACACTGCTCTAGTGCAAAAAGTGAAATGGGGCCTCCCAGTTACCATGCACCATTTGCAATACTGGTGTATTCTTATGTAGCAAAAGTGCTTTTGGGCCCCCTCAGGCTGCAGGGCCCGGTAGCGACTGTTATCGTAGCACCCCCTGCACTCCCTACTCCCTTGTACAGCAAAGTAAATTGATGTATATTATATTAACATAACAATTAGTGGTAAATATGCCATCAAATCCATCAAATCCTATGGTTGTTTATTTTTCTGCGAATTACCTGTGGATCCAAAATAAAATCTGCATGTCCATGAAAAGTTAAAAAAACAAACAAAAAAAAACATTTTGGGCGACATGTATGAACGGGCTTTTCGCCTGTTTTTTGGAGTAAACTGTGCCTCCCGGCCCGAATCCCCCTGTCGGACGCAGGGATGCGATGTTAGGCGCAGTGTTCGCCACTTTCAGCTGCACCCCGCATGAACGGGCGGGCAATGGGCGCGGCGTGGGCGCGGTGTAGGCGTTCAAAAATTAGGATATTGGAAATTGCCGGGAAATACAGTAATTCAAATTCTGAAAGCTATTCTCATTGGTCGGCAGAAACCGGCCAATCAGAATAGGAGCGACAGTGAACCATTAAAACCTATGGAGAATATTTTTGACCAATCAGAAATTAAAGGCGGGACAGATCAAAATACAGTAAAAAATGCAGAAAAGAGCTGATTTGCTGAGCTAGCGGGGGCTTGGGCTATCTCGTGCCAATCAGAATAGGAGCGACAGGACCCATTATAGTCTATGAGAAGTTAAACCAATCAAAATCAAAGGCGGACAGTTCAAAAATACAGTAACAATGCTGAAAAGAGCTGATTGGCTGACTTAGCGGTGGCTTGCCTATCCCAGCCAATCAGAGAAACGAGCTACTTCTTCCCATTGTAGCCTATGGAAAGAGATGGGCCAATGCAATCTCGTTTCTCACCCGTGCGGTCATGGAGAAATAATAAAAAAAACATTTTTATTAGTTTGTAAAATAGCCCTGAAAAAGATCTGAAACCTTCTATAAACATAAATCAGTTAAATCCCTAAAAACGCGTTTGTCCGCTAGACCGGCGCTACATCGGAATTCCCTTATAGAGAAATTGCCGGAAATACGTAATTCAAATTCTGTAAGCTATTCTCATTGGTCGGCATAAACCAGCCAATCAGAAGAGGACGACAGTGGCCCATTCAAACCTATGGAGAGAATTGACCAATCAAATAGGAGCGACAGGGACCCATTAATCCTATGGAGAAATATTGACCAATCATAATTCAAAGGCGGACAGTTCAAAATACAGTAAAAAGGCAGAAAAGAGCTGATTGGTTGAAGTGGCGGGGGCTCGTCCACTTAGCCAATCAGACGCGAGCTACTTCCATAGATTTTCTATGGAGAAAAGAAATGCAGAGCGAGCTCTGTTTGTGATTGGCTAATTTTAAAAAGAGGCGCGGTTATTTGGACCAATGGGAGAGCGAGCGACGCTCCTAGGGGGTTTTTCTAATGCAATCTGAAATAAAACTGTACATGGCCGAAATCAAATGATAATATTTGCCGAAGTTGTCCCGATGTTTATATAAAATGAATAATAATATGGGGGAAACGAACAAAAAATATTAAATCAATAAAATCAGGTTTATATTTCATTATTTTCGTTACCCAAAGGATCAATAGTATGGGTGCAACGAAAATAAAGAAATAAACCTGATTTTATTGATGTAATGTTTTTTGTTCGTTACCCCCATATTATTATTCATTTTATATACACATCGGGACAACTTCGGCAGTATTATCATTTGATTTCGGCCATGTACAGTTTTATTTTAGATTGCATTAGATAACCCATAGGAGCGTCGCTTGCTCTCCCATTGGTCCAAATAACCGAGCCTCTTTTAACTTAGCCAATCACAGAGCTCGCTCTGCATTTCTTTTCCCATAGAACTCTATGAGAAAGTAGCTCACGCTCTGATTGGCTAAGCGGGACGAGCCTCCGCCGCTTCAACCAATCAG
Source organism: Phyllomedusa bahiana (assembly GCA_025379985.1). Taxonomy (NCBI): domain Eukaryota; kingdom Metazoa; phylum Chordata; class Amphibia; order Anura; family Hylidae; genus Phyllomedusa; species Phyllomedusa bahiana. The sequence goes on from JAODAL010025179.1 coordinate 5,859, forward strand.
CTCTTTTTCTGCCTTTTTATTGTATTTTGAACTGTCCCACCGTTTTAATATGATTGGTCAATATTTCTCCATAGATTAGAATGGGCCACTTTTCGCTCCTATTTTGATTGGGCAATTCCCCCTCCATAGATATAATGGGCCACTGTCGCTCCAATTATGATTGGCTGGTTTATTCCGACCAAACAGAATAGCTAAACAATTTGAATTAAATGTATTTCCCGGCAATTCTCTATATTGCAAATTCCTTATGTAGCGCCGTCTCGGCGACAAACGCGTTTTTTCGGGATTTAACTGATTTATTTTTATAGAAGGTTTCAGCTCTTTAACTATAAATGTTTTACACTTAATAAAAATGATTTTTTTTAAAACATTCTCCATGCCGCACGGGCGCTAAGCACCGAGATTGCATTTGCGCCGATCTCTCCATAGAAATACAATGGGAGAAGTAGCTCCCCACTCTGATTGCTGGGATAGGCAAGCCACCGCTAGCTCAGCCAAACAAGCCCCTTTCTGTATTTTTACTGTATTTTGAACTGTCCCGCCTTGATTTTGATTGGTCCAAACTTCTCCATAGGATATAATGGGTCTTTGTCGCTCCTATTCTGATTGGTCAATACTCCTCCATAGGATATAATGGGTCTTTTTTCGCTCCTAAATTTTGATTGGTCAATTCTCCTCCCTAGCTTATAATGGGTCTGTCGCTCCTCTTCTGATTGGCTGGTTTATGCCGACCAATGAGAATAGCTTACAGAATTTGAATTACTGTATTTCCCGGCAATTCTCTCTATTTGCAATTCCCGATGTAGCGCCGGTCTCAGCGACAAACGCGTTGTTAGGGATTTAACTGATTTATGTTTATAGAAGGTTTCAGATCTTTTTCAGAGAATATTTTACATTTAATAAAAATGTTTTTTTTATTCATACTCCATGCCGCACGGCGCTGAGAGCCGAGATTGCATTGCGCCCATCTCTCCATAGACTACAATGGGAGAAGTAGCTCGCGCTCTGATTTGGGTGGAAAAAGCCAAGCCACCGCTAGCTCAACCAATTAGCTCTTTTCAGCATTTTTACTGTATTTTGAACTGTCCCGCCTTTGATTTTGATTGGTTGAAACTTTTTCCATAAGCTATAATGGGTCCCCTGTCGCTCCTATTCTGATTGGCCGAGAAGCCAAGCCCCCGTTAGCTCAGCCAATCACTCTTTTCTGCTTTTTACTGTATTTTGAACTGTCCCGCCTTTATTTCTGATTGGTCAATAGTTTCTCCATAGGTTTTAATGGTTCACTGTCGCTCCTATTCTGATTGGCCGGTTTCCCGCCACCAATGAGAATAGCTTACCCGAATTTGAATTACTGTATTTCCCGCAATTTCCAATATCCAAATTCTTTGATATAAGCGCTGTTCTAGATTTTTGGAAAGTGTTTTTTTTTATGTATTTTTTTATTTTTGAGGTTTTGAGCTCTTTTTCTGAGAATGTTTTTCCGCCTTTATAAAGGCGATTTTTTTATTCATATTCCGCACCCGACATCTTTAATGATTTCTCGCTGTTCTCAAGCCTGTCTCGCATCGGAATACATTGAGGCCAGTCCTGCACAGCCCCCCATGGTCCCCGGGACTGTGCCCACACACTGGCGAGGCGCAGGGAACTTTTGCCCCGCATGTATGAGTGCACTACCTGGGCGGCGAATCATAGGCGCAGCGCCGCACTGCCCCCTAAGTTCCCCACTGCGCCCAAACACTGGCGAGGCGCGGCGGACTTAAAATAGGATGGTATGAGCGCGCCCCGGCGCCGACATAAATCAGGCGCAGATTTCGCCGGAAAACCGGCGGAAAGGTGCACCCCGACGTGGCGAGATTCATACATGTTGCCCTATGTGCCTCGATGGCGATGCTTTCCTGCTCCATTGTTTCCCTGGCTTTCAGCGATGATGTGCTGTGTTTGTAGTGTACAGGAGGTAGACTGCTAATAGGTTACTGATTCATGTATTGTCATCTATGCAATTTTAAAAAAGCATATACTGTCATTTATATAATTGTGTATTGTTCTCTGTGTAACACATATTATTACACTCTATCAGCTCTTTAAGGGCGCGTTCCCACTGCACAGGACAAATACCGGCCGGTTTGCTGGCCGGTATTTGTTCTGTTTTGCACCCGTCCCCACGGCCATGGGGGGGACGGCTTTTCTCCGTGATGAGCGGAGAACAGCCCTCGCCCCTCCCTTTGAGAAGCACATCTTCCGTCGGGAAACCGGACGGAAGATTGTGCTTCTACAATGTTTTCTGGCGGACCGCCGGCCCCCGGGAAAACCGTCCGACGGGGAAAACCTGTGCAGGTGGGGACTGCTGTACAGGTTTTGCATAGACACCATTGTGGGTCATTTTCGGCCGTTTTTTCAGGCGGTCTGAAAAACCGCAAACCGGCTGAAAAACCGGCCGAAAACCCTTGCTGTGGGGACATGGCCTAAGGCTTAAAACTCTAAATTCTGTGTTACCCCAGGAGTGAAGTAGTTATATAGAATATGGGGAGGAATAAGAAACCACCAGAGGTGACCCTTGGCCAATGCCGGCTACGGTCCATGCACAGGCTGCCCACCACCAAAAGGGCTTAAATTACATGCAGATCCAGAAGATAACAAGTATTTGCTGGCCCAAATTTAACACTGAGTTAAAAGAAGAATTGTCCTGTAAGTGTATATAAAAATGAGATGAAGAGTCATAGAACCCTACTAATAAAACTGGTCTGCACCGCCCAGTCTGCATTGTAGACTTCAGAGTCATTAATAAAAAGGATAAGGTGTCACTCCTGCATCAGGTTTTCAGCGATTGTGTCAGGGTGAGGCCATAAAGTAATGTGAACCCCCATGCGCATAAATGTGAATGGAGGATTTGTGTATTGTGAATGTACGTAAAGCCCATACCATCGGCTTCACTAAGTGAAGACCCCATTATCAGTGTGCCAGCCCTGAGAGTAATGGGGGACTGGATGAAACTACAGGGCTTGAGAATACTACAGAGATTTTCGTCTCTCATGCTGTCCTCAGCTCCCTCTGGGTTGCTGCATGTTGACGCCTGACCACTATATCTAATTGCAAGTTGTATCAGTAACATGAATCAACTCATCATTACTGGAGGCCAGTAAGATGGAAGATAGATGGAAGACCAAGGAAGCATGACCATAGGAGAGCCAGGGGATGGGTAAGTGAATATAATTTTTACCTTCAGGTGCTTGAATTCTCACCAAAATCTGCACAATTTGGTTAAGATTTGCTAGGACATATCCTTTAGGATTTTGGGTAGATTTGCTGCAGAAATCCCAAAGCATATACCCATAGGCAGCAGATCTTGCTCCAATGTTAGTGTTCTCTGAGTTTAACCTAAAGGCCAAAAAAGGAAAGTTGTAAAACAAACTATATGTTATGATAACAGTAGAAGATCAATTTCCTTCGCAATCTGCAAAACTCCAGAGCCAAACCCCTCTGCTTCTTAAAAACATGTGCAGCTACTGTTACAAACATAGCAGGAAGTTCACCGGCCTCCACACTGAATCCTTAGATGGCTGCCATTGCCTATGATTGAATGCAATAATCAAAATCCAAAATATGGTGATTATATAGATCTGGAAATTTCACCAGATATTAACTGCACAAGTCCATGGGGGTGAAACAATTTAAAACCGATGCTACCAAGAACAACAAGCAACATACCAGAATGTCTAATTTTATAAAATATTATCTATAAGCATTCAAATAAATCAGTAATACATACAAAAGAACAAAGCAGCACCTAATCCTCAACTGCAATTCATACGTTTTAAACATTTTGTTGCTCATGAAATGTGTTCTGGTGGATAAGCCAAATTGTCAGTAGGCAATGGATGTAGGGCAATCTCTGTGTCCAGTATGTCGCTGCTATAAGGCTATCATTGCCCTATGATCCCAGCCATGGGGTTGCAGCCCTAAGAAGAATGACCCTGACAAAAACCAAACCCTCATACCACTAGACCTAGTCTACCACTAAAATAGTCTACCATCCTGACATGACATGTGCATAATCTGCTGGACTCACCAGTGGACTGGATAGTGAAAAAAATCTCCACTATATACTCTGTTGTGGGCCACTGCAGAAATGTAGGGCCGATTATAATACTGCAAGATTTATATCTCCATTCTCTGCTATGGGAGTTATGACCATGGATGAGTGAAGATGCAAAGCAAAAAATTGGAAACTACCACTGAAACAAATGGCATGATAAGGGCAAGGATGGGGAAATATGGGTGATTGGAGGGGGCCAAGGGAATATCTATTTTTAAGATAGATGCTTGCTCCAGACACGTGATGGGCACCTATCATACATTTATGACATATTCTGTTGATATACACATAACAATATCAGTAGCAAACTATCAATTAAAGAAACTATCAAAAGGCACATAGGAATTTTTTGAAAAAGAATTTATTCTACTTAGAATACATTGAAAATTTTGAGGTTCTTCGTTCACATTTTTGATCAAAACCGCTTAAGCCCACCTCCGAAACCTCAACGGGACCTCAAATGCAGGTGGGTCCTACACTGACGTTTTCCTCTCTATAGGGCCTGTTCAGACTTCGATACTTCAGGTAGTGAAGGAACTAGCTACCAGGTACACTGCATTACATTTAAAAACCTGTGAAGGTGGGTGGAGTGTGAAAAACCAACGGAGGCCTCCATGGAAAAGGTAATTGAAAATGGTCCTACTTCCACTCACTTTTAAGATTGTTGGTACCTCTATATGAAACATACCATCCAAAGAAACCAGGTTGGATTGAGTGCATCAGTTATGTTCTATTAACCAGTGTAAGCCTTAAAAAAAAACTTTTGGAAGCAAAGATTCTTCATTGATTGATGATATCCAACAAGTATTAGACTGCTTTTTTGTTAGCCACAGAGAAAGACACGAGTACCACATAAGCGTACAAACATCTGGCAATAGTCCTTCTGGTGCAGTCACCATTTTATGGACTCAAAAGATCTGCCCTAGAAATTGATGCAAAATATGTCTTGATATGTAAAAAAAATATTTTTCATGTTGAGGACTGCTTGAAAACTTTCAAATGAAACTGTTACAAGTCTCCTCAGGAGAACTCAGGTAATGCTTGCATGCTCAAAATTAAGACTTCACAAGATAGCCTCCAACAACAGCCTTCCCTTCATAAAATCACTGTAATGATTTGAGAGACTCCAGCTTAGGGATTGTCAATGGACCAATGCAATGCAGCCTTGGACTTCTCTGGAATCCAATATCATACAACTTTACTTTCCAAGTCAGCAAGGGGAAAAATCCCTTCACACATTGAGGTGTTTTGTCTGCCATAAACAGTTTGCATGATCCCTTTGGATTTGCAGCTCCTGTTGCAATTTAATGTAAAGAGCTCCTCAGAGACTGAACCTGTGAGATGTTTGACTGGTTGCACTTCTACCTTCTGATAAAAGGACTCTGTAAGAAGAGTAGTTAAACTCTTTATCTAATCTCAAAATGTCAAAACCATATACCCCTGTGTCTACACCAAGCCAAAAACTTTACATATTTCCTGAAGCTCCTGCTAAAGCAATTGCTGTCAATAACACCACGGACTCTAAAAGACAATGCCACATTTTATTTGTCATAGGTCAAACAAAACTAGTACCATACCCCGAGCACACCTGTACCCAGACGAGAATATTGAGGTGCTCTACTAGTTGTTGGTATAGCTAAACTCATTACATCTGAAATGGATATTGTGCTTAAAGGGGTTGTATCATTACATTAAATGGTCTTCAGAATAAGGGGACAGTGAAAACAAGCAACTTTGCAATTGGATGTCATTAGCAAAGCTGTCTTGTTTTCACAGTCTCCCTTATCTTCATTTTCTGTAAACACTGTTCCCCAGTGGCGGTCGGATCCCACCTCCTTGCATTTCATTGGCTGTCGGCTCTACTAATTTACATTCTGTCTGCCCCCAGGTCGTATTCAGGGGATCGCCCATTCCTGCCTCTCTCACTCAGAATAAGGGACCGGCAACATTTCACTCTGCACAGCCACCAGCTCCTCATTGACACTGTAGCTGCTTTTACAATCAGAAAACAGCAGAATTGTGCCTCTGTGCCTTGTGTAAACATAGAAGGGAGACGGACTTGTGCTCTGGAGGAGTTCATAGAAGACTGGATTCAACTGTAACAAACCTTCAGCTGTGAGAGGACAAGAGATCAGTGCTCTGAGTTCATAGAAGACTGTCTAGACTGAATGCAGGCCTGTGGTATGTAAACAGCTCTTACAAAATAAGACTGCAAAAGGAGAGGAACGACACAGTGACATGTGGAGGGGGGGGTTGAACACACTGACTCGGGAGCGAGCATGAACAGTGAAGGGGGAGGATGATGTCATCCCCCTTCAGTTAAGAAACACCCAGCTGGGAGGGGAAGAAACGCCCCTGGATTTCAGGAACTGAGAGAATCAAGCTACAAGAGAACAGCCGAACTGATGAAGCGATACATGGCCTTTAAAGGGACAGTGCTTTACGCAGCCAGTAAAGTGGTTGTAGGCTATGTCTACATGATAGTAGAAATAGCGATAAATCACTGAATGGGACCAGCGCTTCCCAGTGAAAAGGTGTGCAAAAATTTGTTGAGTGCTTACATATCCACACATAGCATGGGCACAAAAAAAATGGTTTAAAATCCGACGCGTTTCTGGTGCTGCATCGCACCCTTGTTCACGGTTGCACCCTGTGCCCATGCTATGTGTGGATATGTAAGCACTCAATACATTTTTGCACACTTTTTCACTTGGAAGCGCTGGTCCCATTCAGTGATTTATCGCTATTTCTCCTTAACGAGGCTCGTGGTTGGAAGCCAGGGAACCGCGCGCTACGTACCAGTGTGTTGCAACAGGGAGTTCAGGTGCAGCATGATGGGCGTCTATCGGTGAGTGCCGTTTATCCTTTACAAAGACTTATGTCCATTTTCTACATGATAGTAGTCAATTTTATATTTATGTCAATGAGAGGGTACTGTGAATAAAGAGATCCAATCCATCCATCTAAAGGTGTGGCATTATGTACCTACCGACCTCAATCATAGGGGGCATGCAAATAGAGCAGTTGCTACATGTCACTTGATAAACATGACATGGTTCTCAGCAACAACATTTATATATAGTATAAAACAGACTTCTCTGAAAACTTTTGGATTAGTGGATACAGAATCAGATGTTGAAACCATCAGGGGCGACATGTTATGTATGGGGAAAATTCACAAGTCATTTGTTGCTGTCACTACCTGTCTAACTTCATCATTTGCTCATTCAGAGGTATCCCAGTGTCTAATTTCAATGGATATAAAGGCTGGTATCACTGTAAAAATATCTATGCAGTAGCAGACCTAGAACATTCAATAAGATGCCTTTTCCAGGGATATTGAGAATATCATTGCCCAAAAAATCCAGACCTATGGAATGTTTGTATCAACAGGCCATGACAGTGTCCTGTTGAGCGTATGAGATCATGTTAAGGAAGCAAAACTGGAGTTTAGAGTGAAAGGAGCTCTCATAGTCTCTGGATACTGTCATATTGGCCTCATTTATTAATGTGGTTGAATCAGAGAAGTGTCTTAAAATGCATCAAAACATGGTGCAATTTTGGCACATGTCGCAGCATGTCCCAGACACACTTATTATCCGCTTAAGACAGTTTCTGCGTGAGACACGTGGCCGTGGTACCTGAAAAGCGGGTGTGTTGACATGTTGACGTCTCAGAGGCTAATATCACTAGCTGAACTATCTTTATGAATCCCCTGATGAACCCCCAGGCATAAAGAGGGGGGGGGGAAACGCGTCGGGTTACTGGAGGAGCATCGAAAAAGATAAGGTCGTATGCTTCTAATTCTTGTGCCCTACACACTGTATGTATCAAGGTATGGACAAAGGCATTATTGGAAGTCTTGTGTGGATCAGTTGTCTGTGAGTTAACCTGCATTGATATATTAAGCTACTGGTGTCTCCAGTCCTCTATTTGGGATTAGTTTCTTGTCCATTGCATGTTGCGTATATATCTTTATGAGGCATAGGGGTACACTAGGTGACTATCAGGGTTAGCCACCAGAAGTTGGGCCGCCCCTTTCGGGGCGAAAACCTGACCTATTAGAGGATAGTGTAGGGTTTTTGTTAGGGATAGGCATCATCATTTACTAGTAATAATATAGTCTCTATCATGATATTTATATGAGATTGTTATTGTTTTATTAAGATTGAATAAAGATTATATATTAGATAAGGGATTTGTTGGGTTATTTTCAGTGATTTTTTGCCATAGAAAGTAAGACAAAAAAAAAATTGGTATAAAATTCTAAAGCTGCACCAAAACTTGTACCAGGCACGGCACTTTTGAATGTGCCAAAGTTATGCGACAAACGTATGTTATGAGACAAAGCTATGAGACAAAGATATGCTATATGCCAAAGATATGCTATGTTGTGCTATGCACAGCTCATGCAAGGTTTATGCATACCTTCGCATTCTACACTCCTCTATATTGATTTAGAACTGGCATGTCTGCACCAAGTTTCATACATGTCCCTCTAAGGCTACGTACACACTGCGTAATTGTGGGGTGAAATATGTCCCGCAATTAAGCCGTGTGAACCTAGCCTTAGTTGTAAAAAGTTAAACAGTGATAGTAAATGAGGGCCATTGTTTCTTCTGCACTTCCACAAACAAGTCAGACGCCAAGAAAGAATATTTATAGAAGAAGTTTTAATAACTATTGTGTCATGGATTATACATGTAGAGGGGCTCATTTGTCACAAAGTTAATGGCTTAACTCCAACCCAAAAGATTGCTGATGCCTTCAGACAGTGTTGACATTAAATGAGTCAAGCAAACCGTAAGTTTTGGCAGTCATGCTCACCTGTAGATCGATCAGTTCTATCCATAAAAAACTCATATTGTTGCTTTATTCTCATTTTAACTCATGTTCCCCTCTCCAATACACCACAAAGGCAGCAGCCAGGTACTTTCTGAAATATAAAGAGCTATTAAATATGCTGGCATAGAAATAAAGATTTATTATTATGGGAGAGTGCTGTGGTTATACTCTGTGGAAAGATAACTGTGCAGGGAGGGGGTACATTTGTCCATTAACTAGTGTCAATGAAGGATCCTGTGTTATCTGCCTAAAACTTTTTAATAGACGTGTTACCTATCAATGTAATCCTTCCTATGATGATGGGATTACTTTTGAGTAGTGAACGTTACAGAGCAGGATATGTTAGTCTCTTTAATGGCAGGTAGTCTTTCTCCTTGTGGAGACCACTAACATTCCTAGGGAGGCTAACAGAGCAGACAATGCTTCCTGGAAAAATGTATGAAATCTACCTGTCCCCCAGAAGGAAGAAAGTGGTTTCTCTTGTTCCACCTATTATAGGGGGCTATCCAAACAAATCACAATTAACATACAAAGTGTATGTTTTGGTGTTTCTTAAAGGGGGTTTCTCACTACAATGATTAGCTTTTAACATGTAGAGAAATGTAAATGAAGACTATTACCAAATACATTGCTGTGTTGATTTTGCTTTGGTCAGGAGATAAAGAAGATTTTATCTCCTCTTAGAGCACACAAGTTTCTCTGGTTACCAACCATCTCTCCCCACCTCTCCCTGATCTCTTATCTCTCATTGCTCTAAGCTGCCATCAGTTAGTTAGTCCAACCATGGTGAGTCACTCCCTGCTTATCTCTAGCTACTGACTTTGTTTATTTAAATTAATGAAAACTTTCACTCTTTATAACTTCGTAGCCCTATGTAATATATTTTTTAAACCTCCTGCAGTTATGTCACATTAAGGCTGCGTCCACGCAACACATGTAAAAATACACCTCGAATCCTGAATCTTAAAACCACGAGTATTGTGACATGGTTTTGAATGTGGATTTTATGTCATTTTTCCCGCAGGGTTTACAGTCAGAAAAGGAGTCCCATTCACCTCTATGGGTTTTGGATGCAGATCTGACATAGACGTGTTTGTTACCCGTTTTTTTATAAATATGGTGGAAAGATTGAACATGTTCAAAGATTCTTGTGAAAACAGTGGTTTTGAAATCCGACCTCAAGAAAATCCGAGTTGTGTGGACTACAATTTGGATTTTCAATTTAGGTCTATGGGGATGGTTTACAGTTTTTTAAATTCCGAATCCAGGTAAAAATCCGACTGTAGATGGGCCCTAATAGGAATAGCTAGGAATAGTATACATTCTGTGTGTGTCTTAAAGAGAACCTGTCACATAGCTTATGCCTCCCTTGCACAAGCTAGTGTCAGACCTGCTGTATCCTGCACTGTTTCCCTTATTCTGTAAGATGCTGGAGTTTCTGAGCATTTATTGCTCAAATCTTATTCATGAGCAGGTGTTAGCCCCGCCCACTTGATGCGAGCCCCGCCCACTGACAGTTATTCACATGTTTCTACCTATTCAAAGTAATAGGTTTATCAGTTGTGAGGTGGGCGGGGCTAGCATCAGGTGGGCGGGGTTTGAAAAAACTGACTTTGACTCTTTTCTGGCTGAAAACTGCAGATTTGAGCACTAAATGCTCTAAAACTCCAGCATCTTACAGAATAAGGGGCACAGCGCTGGAAACAGCAGGTCTGACACTGGCTTATGCTGCCCTCAGCAAGGGGGGCACAACCTATGTGACAGGTTCCCTTTAAGCTGGCCTTGGCTCTATGAAACTGCATGGTGAGACAACCCCTTTAAGTTGTCCAAATGTGTTTTATAGACTATGGACTATGGAATCAGCATGTGTTGTAGAATGCCAAGGTCAGGAACAAATCAAAAACTATACAACACTAAGAACGTAGAGGGATGAAAGGCTTCTAATCAAATAAACCCTTCAACCTGATGTAATTCACATCCAAATATTGCATCCTATCACGCCTGGTGTTTGGAAGCTGTGGCAGCACAAAGACTCATTGCATTAAGACAGTTAAGTGAGTTTTTTCACCACAACGATTACCTTTAACATGTAGGCAAAGGTAAGTAAAGACTATGGGCCTTATGTATCAAAACTTTCTAGCAGTAAGACCGTCTTTGTTGGCCACAGCAACCAATCAGAGCTCATAGCAACCAGTCAGAGCCCACAGGAAGCAATCAGAACCCATAGCAACCAATCAGAGCTCAGCTTTTATTTTTCCACAGCCCTATATGAAATGAAAAGGGATTGGTTGCTATGGACAACAAGGACAGTCTTGATGATAGACAGTTTTTATGCAAAAAGCCCTATGTTTGGTTTGTTTAGGAAATAGATAAAATTTTATCTCCTGCTAGTGTACAAAAGTTTCTCTAGTTTACCAACCACCTCTCTCTGCTCTCATTGCTCCGTGGTGAGTCACTCCCCACTTAGTATTATTTCCAACATAGAAGCTTGTTTATTTAAGTTAATGACACTATTGAGCACTATGGTTTATAAACCTCCAGCACTCTTATCGCTCTAACAAGCTCAGCTGGGAATCAATACTGTAGACCCACCCACATCCTGACCAGAAAGTTTGATTTTGAAGCTGCCTTTGGCTCTGTGAACAGTATGCTGAGAATATCCCTTTAAGTAAGTTTTGTGGCACGAATGTCTGAGATGGAAAAAAAACTCTTTCATGGCAACAGTGAAAATGAATTTGCAAGAATTTTAGAATTATTTTTTTTCTGCCTGTATAGAGGGGAGGGGGGGGGGGGGGCAATAAACAGGTTCCTGCCACCCATAAGGTGAGACCTTAGAAATGTGTTTGACACATTTGTGTGACACTTTTCTATTTTGCTCAGTAATTTGTGTTCCAGTAGCTCTTCCGTGGGATCGGACTAGACAGCCTACTCTTCACTTCCCACACACATCGATGAGCCTTGGGGGCACCCATGACTGCTGTCCCTGGTTCAGTAGTTACAGTATTCTTCCCTGGGCCACTTTTGATAGGTAGTAGCCACCAAGACCCACTATTTTAGAGATGCTCTGACCCAGTTGTGTACCCATGACAATTTGGCCCTTTCCAAAGTTGCTCTGACACTAAGGGTCACATGTATGAACCTGTTTAGGTCTAAAACTCACTTTTTTGCCTGCTATGGGCAAAAGAGTGAGTTTTAGATCAAAACCGTTTCATACATGTGGCCCTAAGCCCTCACATTTGCACACTTTTCCTGCTTCCGAAAAATAATATATGGTGTGACCGCCCTTTGCCTTCAGAACAGCATCAGTTCTTCTATTTACTTGAAAAAACTTTGAGACTCTCGGTTCACATATTTTGATCAAAAGATGTTTAAGCTGCCCACGACTTTCAATGTTATCTCAAAATCGGGCAGTCCTATACTATATTTACCTCTCAATCGAGCCAATCACTGGGTCACCGAACTCCATTATTCTGAGAGAAAAAATAAAAAAAACACCCAACCTGCAAGCTGCCCTTCTTATGACAGCCTGTGAGAGTGGGCGGTGACAGAAAAACAAAATGGAAGCACAACTTCCTTCCCATATAGGTTAAAATCAATGCACACCAAGTATAACGTATGTTTCTGCACACAAAAACATTTCTGAAAAAACGTATGCAAACCTGGGTGCCACTGGCAGGGCTGCGGCACACATGTAATTATACATGTACACACACAGACCGCCGCCAGCGGCACACTACTGCAAAAGAAGGGCTGTCATAAGAAGGGCAGCTTACAGGTTGGGTGTTTTTTTTTATTTTTTCTCTCTGAATAATGGAGGTCGGTTAACCCAGTGAGAGGCCAGATTGGCTCGATTGAGAGGTAAAGATAGCATAGGACTGCCCGATTTTGAGATCACGTTGAAACTCGTGGGCAGCTTAAACATCTTTTGATCAAAATATGTGAACCGAGAGTCTCAAAGTTTTTTCATGTGTGATAGATAGCATAAATGCTTCTTTAGGGCTTCTATTTACTTGCACACAGTTTTTGAAAGAACTCAGCAGGGAGGTTGTTCCAAACAGAAGTAACCACAGATCTTCTGTGGATGAAGCTGCTCAGATCCTTCTGTCTCTTCAAATAATCCCAGAAAGGATCCATAATGATGAGACAAGGGCTCTGTGGGGTCAAATCAACACTTTTACTCAAAGGCAAATCAAATACTGATTTTCTTTTTAATTTTTCTTTAATTTATTCACTTTGCATTTTGTAAATTGATAAAAATAAACTACTAACACTTCTATTATGAAAACATTATTGCTTTACAGCATTTTTTACGCCAACCTATACATTGGGGAAGATTTATCAAGGCAGTTGCGGCAGAATTCCGCCTCAAAAATCAGCTTTTCGACACATTTACTATGTGTTTTAGACAATTTCAGACATTTCTGCAATTCGTCCGACAAAGGGGGAATGGCTTCGTATTAGGGTGTGGTTTTGTGGAAAGGGGGCATGGTTTAAATGCGACCAAAAATGCGAAAGAATTTTGTCGCAGTTTCTGGCGTAAAAGTAAGCCAACTTAATTGTGGTACAAACTTGGACTAGACAGTTCTAACCTGCGGCAGATTTATCAACACTATGATAAATGTGGCGCATTTAAAGACTGTCTAGTCTAAGGGGGACATGGATGAAGATCGGCGCGTCGAAGCTCCTGTTTTCACATTTTTTACCGCGAAAACTGCGCCTGATGTATGCCGGTCCCGAAATACCCTCATAAATGCGGTGCAAACTTCGACGCCTCCGGCAGACAGACCACATTGAAATAGGTCTGCCTGTCGGAGCAGTAATGCGCCTCACTTTGCCGACCCGCATTCATACATGCGTCGGAGTTTTCTAATGTGGTGCGTCCCGCCCCAGAACGCCCACAGCACGCCCCTTCATGTTAGGTGCATTAGAAAGTGGCGAAGCTTTTGCCTAATGCACCTAACACATAGGGGAGGTGCGTCCGACAGTGGAGCCGGCACAGTGACGCGCATTTTACGCCAGAAAACAAGCGAAAAGCCCGATCATACAAGTCCCCCTAAGTTTACACTGTCTAAAAATAAGACACTATTGATAAATCTGCCCCATTTTGTACAGTACTGTATAGTTATTGTATAGTGTTATATTGCTTTTTCGACAGACATAGCGCCCCTCTCATCCAAGGACTGTGTGGTATTGCAGCTCATTTCATACAAATATCTACATAAGGATAAAAAGACAAAAACAATGATGCAAAAACAATGACCATGTTTTTCTCAAATAAATGATAACATCTGAATCACCAATATATGGTTAAGTTTTGCATTGGATGTGGAATTCCTCTGTGCATTAAAAGCTCATCCCTTTATTTTCTTATTATATTTTTTGTACAGTGTTTTGTTCTCCTTCAATGACTTGATTTTGTATCAGTAACATATGATAAATAGTCCCCTAGATAGCCACAAGTCTAATATGTCATCATATTTAGATTTTTTTTTAATAACTTTAGTTTATATAGCGCTCTGCACAAAACATTATACTCCTTGGCATCTGTTCCATAGCAGCAATCAAATTAGAATTAAACTACTATTTAACCTTAAATCTCCTAGACTGTATATGTTTATTAATTGGAGCACTCAGTGTATCCTATTTGCTCTTCATCTGAAATTAATTAAGCGTGTAGAGTTACATGGTGGGTGTACCGCAGGCAGCCGTCCAGGCTCAACTTAATCAAAAGGGCATATGTTGAATGTGAACAATTTAGCGAAGGTTAATCCATTGAAGATGATCCCTCACTGGTCCTAATTAGGTGATAGATGGTGGAATGGGAAAATAGGAAGGAAAAGAAATTCTGCCCCATTGGCCTTACAGCATTTTCTAATTTAATTTAAAGGGTTGTTTTTACAGAAGCAAAATTCTTAACTTAATGCAGAGACCACACTGTATGGACATTTGTTGTAGAGGTAACTTACAGTGTGGTTATAGTTAGACAATGGGAAGGCAGCATTACATAGAAATTAACCATTTCATGTATAATTGTAGAGAAAGTGTGGAGGTAGTTGTATGTGTATATGCTTATGTATAACATGTAAAAATTTATTTTTCTTGATTTTTAGAATGTTTTTATTTTTACTAAGATTAATTCTATAGTAAATCAATCTACTTTACTGTATTATGTTTTTGTTTTAAGTTAATCTGCAATATCAGCCGCAATCCTATAGACATGTATGATTTTTGGCATTCAGGTACCAGTTCTTTGCGCGCATTTGTAGCGTAGAATGTGCCTGAATCTATGAACCTGTTCTACTGTGGATCATAAATCAGGGTCATTCTAGCGCAAAAACATCACTTCTGGCTGAGGTAAACCACTTTTAAAGTGCTCTACCTGTTCCAGCAGTAATGCGCCTGGATTTGCCGTACTGAAGCTATAAATGGTGTAGTATGATATGCCTCCAGCGCGCCCGCATTACACAGTGCCACGGGCGCTCTGTAATGTGCCTGATATTGGAGTGCACCTGGTTAAAAATATAGCGAACGGGGCTGCGCCAGATCTACGGCTGAAAAGAAACTAGACTTCTTGTGCAGCCCCGTTTATACATGACGCCCTAAATGCATGATTTTTACATTTTTATATGTATGTTCTGGATCTTGGTATCAGAAAAGTATAGCTTCAACTGCTATAAGAATATATTACAAAATGAAACAGCACAGGAATTTGAACCATTTTACATATAAAAGAAAGGAAAACTAAAATTACATTTAACCCCTTCCTGCCGTTTGGTCATAATAATATGGCTCTTAATTTTCTGTCTCCCCACCTTCCAAAAGCCATACCTTTTTTATTTTTTTTGTCTATGAGGGCTTGTTTTTTTTTTTAGTAGGACAAGATGTTCCTTTTAACCGTGCCACTGACCATACTATATAATGTACTGGGAAACCGTACAAATATTCTAAGTGGGGTGAAATGTAAAAAAAACAAACATATGTGCTAAATGTTTGCAGGGGGTTATGTTTTTATGGAGTTCACGCTCTGGTACAAACGATGTGTTATCTGTATTCCGCAGATATGATTCCATCAATACCAAACATAAAGAGTTTTCGTTATGTTTGAGTACTTTTAAAAAAGAAGAAAAACATTCTCTATTTCTTACATTTGTGCTGCAGCACCACCAAAAACTTTTTTGCTTTCCCATTTACGGACCTGAGTGAGGTTGTATTTTTTGTTTTATTGTTATCATTTTGTGATAGTTGCGACTTTTTAATAATTTTTTATACAAATATTTAGGGAATGTGAAATGACCAAAAAAACCTTAATATTGGCACTGGGAATTTTTTTTCTGGTATGGTGTTCAATGTACAGGATAAATGATGGTAGATTTTAATAAATCAGACTTTTACAGATGCGATGATACCAATTATGTGTAACTTTTTTATTTTTTTATTCTTTTATTTGTAAAATGGCTGTCATGGTAAGCGATCAGCACCCTACAATCTTGTCTAAAGGGTTAAACAGCAGGGATTGCAGCCAGTAAACTTCCCTGATGTTAGCGGTGGGTGTCAGCTGTAATCAGCTGACACCCACCGCTTGTGCGACGGACTCAGTGGGGCAGATTTATCAAGACAGTTGCGCCAGAATTCTGGCACAATTTGCTCCAAAAATAATGTCTTACAAGCTTTACGCCACATTTACAGTTTCAGGCACTTCTGTGCCTCGTCCGACAAAGGGGGGTGTTGCCCCGGAAAAAGGTGTGTGTGTTCGCGGACATTGGGCGTGGCTTAAATGCGGCAAAAAATGTGCCAGATTTTTGTCGCAGTTTCTGGTGTAAAAGTAAGCCAACTTATAGGTGGTACAAAGTTAGACTAGACAGTTCTAACCTGATTTATCAACACTATGATGAATGTGGCGCATTGTAAGACTGTCTAGTCTGACTTTACGTTGTTTAAGAGTTAGACACTATTGATAAATCTGCCCCAATGAGTGAACCCACTCCATACAACCTTACTGGCAATATGACATAACTGTACCTCAAATGTTGGTAAGGGGTTAATATTGGCAACACATATAATAGTAATCTTTATATTCTTTTGATTTTTTATGTGATAAATGGAAAAATAGCCTTGAATTTTTAATATATAATTTTTTGTATTTTCAAAGACTATATGTAAGTTTTTGCTACTTTTTTTAGTTCCTCTAAGGCACAGGTGTCAAACTGCCGGCCCTCCAGCTGTTGGGAAACTACAACTCCCATCAGGCATTTATATAATCTATAACAGTGGGCATGATGGGAGTTGTAGTTTCCCAACAGCTGGAGGGCCGGCAGTTTAACACCCTTGCTCGGTATGTACACATGTCGTAATGGCGGCGCGTACAGTACGCTCCGCAATACGCCGGGTGATTTGGGAGTCGCACTGATAAGTGCGTACTCCCGTGGAGCAGGGGGGGCTGGCAGAGCGCCGGCCCCATAGACATGCATTACTCACTGCATGCATGTCACTTGTCTCCCCGCGCGTACAATACGATCGGGACGAGGCGTAATCCATAGTTTTCTATGAGAGCTATGAATTACCGTAATTTTGGGGCACATTTCCCCGCGTATCAAGCGCAGTATGCGGCGAAATGCGCTCCAATATAAGCCATGTGGATTTGAACGTGTAATTGGTTTATTGTTTGCACAATACACTGCAATACCTATGGATTTTACTGATATCCTATTTGCTAAAACATCCGCTGCTTTCAAGTTATATTAAATGTAGAAATATGGCCAGATTGGGGTTCTTTAATAGCCATGATTACCACTCTACAGCCCGCAAACTCCTTGCAGAAGAGGTGGTTGAGCCCCATCTCCCTGTCTATCCCCTTATACAACTTCCAAGGGGATTAATGTCCAGGACTGGAGTGATCTCTAAATCTAGCTGCTGCCGGTTGGTGTCAGTGGTATTAGACAGCCGGCACTCGATGCATATGGAATCGGCTTAGCTCCTCACCATATTTCCCCAGTGCACATCTGTTGTACATGTACAGAGAATGTTGCCAAGGGGTTGATATTATAGAAGAGGTAATGTACACAATTTGTCTGCAAAGGGACATTTTTAGGAGCAAAAAATTATTGAATGTTGTATCTTTAAAACAGAGACAGTATTTGGAAATGTGTCCTCCAGAGGATAGAAAGTTCTCATATATTTCAAAGTTTAGCAAATCCTCTATTATTTGGGTCTAAAAATGTAATTGTCTCTTAAAAACACTATTAGATCGATCAATCATAGTCTCCTTTGCAAAGCTGCAGGAGGGCTCAGTGTTAAATATTTTCCTCCTGATTCCAGTACATCTGAAACATGTGAAATAATTTGCCCTATTTTCTATTTAGTGATATATCTGCGCACAAGTGGACAAATCTGTTTCTGATTTATTACCATTTGATCCCTTGGTTTCCTGCCATTGATCAGGCTAATACTCGGCTCAGTTGATGAGTTTTATATGAAACCTGATATTTCAGGAAGAAGAAAAAGCACTTTTTTTTCTCTTTTAGGGATTTTATATGCCAGACCTTTCAAAAGCACATAGTATAAAACTATAGGAAGATATCCATGCTCTGAAAATTCAAGACTAGTGTGTGTGCAGGGAGAATGTGTAGATGTAAATGGCCAGTTTTATATCGTATTCTACATTTTGATGATGCCTGCAAGGTAACAGATATAAAGCATGGCTGAAATATCACATTCACTCTTACTAATCAGGTTTTCATGCAAAGTGATGCTCATGACAACATTCCCTATATGGATAAAGAAAAACCCACTGAGGCAAATAGTCTTGAAATGTCTTAAAATGTGGCTATAATTTTGTATCTACATCTCCTACGCAGGCCTGTGCGTCTCCATAGAAACAGACTACAAACAAAGAGCCTCATGTATGAAAACTGTCTAGGTGTAAGATTTTCTTTGTTGCCAATAGACACCAATCAGAGCTCATAGCGACCAATCAGAGCCCATAGCAACCAATCAGAGCTCATAGCAACCAATTAGAGCTCATAGCAACCAATCAGAGCCATAGCAACCAATCAAAGCTCATATCAACCAATCAGAGGTAAGAGCAACCAATCAGAGCTCATAGCAACCAATCAGAGCTCATAGCAAACAATCAGAGCTCATAGCGACCAATCAGAACCCATAACAACCGAACAGAGCCCATAGCAACCAATCAGAGCACATAGCAACCAATTAGAGCTCATAGCAACCAATCAGAGCCCGTAGCAACCAATTAGAGCTCATAGCAATCAATCAGAGCATATCAACCAATCAGAGCCCATAGCAAACAATCAAAGCTCATAGCAACCAATCAGAGGTAAGAGCAACCAACAGAGCTCATAGCAACCAATCAGAGCTCATAGCGACCAATCAGAGCCCATAGCAACCAATCAGAGCTCATAGAAACCAATTATAGATCTTAGCAAACAATCAGAGCCATAGCAACCAATCAGAGCCCATAGCAACCAATCAAAGCTCATAGCAACCAATCAGAGCTCATAGCAACCAATCAGAGCTCATAGCGACCAATCAGAGCCCATAACAACCAAACAGAGCCAATAACAACCAAACAGAGCCCATAGCAACCAATCAGAGCTCATAGCAACCAATCAGAGCCCGTAGCAACCAATAAGAGCTCATAGCAATCAATCAGAGCCATAGCAACCAATCAAAGCTCATATCAACCAATCACAACTCACAGCAACTAATCAGAGGTCATAGCAACCAATCAGATCTCATAGCAATCAAGGCCCATAGCAATCAATCAGAGCTCTGATTGGTCGCTTTAAGCTCTGATTGGTTGCTACGGGCTCTGATTGATTGCTATGAGCTCTGATTGGTTGCTATGGGCAACAAAGAATGTCTCACACCTAAACAGTTTTCATACATGAGGCCCAAAGTCTTAATTCTTAACTTTTGTTTGTCTAATACTTCTTGCCCATGTATATTTATGATTAGAGCAAGGATTAGGAATATAGGAGTATAGAGACTTTATTGGGCCCAATAACAAGATGAAATGGGCCCCCACCACCCAAACTAAAACAGCAGAATAGGTTGTAATACTCAAAGGTGTGGATAATAGCACCAATGTTTTTGGTACCAAGTGGGCTTCCTTAACCCCTGGACCACTGTTCTATTAGAGCTTTAGTTAAACCAATGGATAGAAGGTTGTATGATTCCAGGACCAGACTACACAGGGTTTGCTTGTATTTTATTACCATGGAATTGCATTGCTCTGCAGAGTAGCTGTAAACACAGAACAATAGAAGATTTTTCATTAAAGGGGTTGTCTCACTACATTGATTCCTCTTACCTCAGTCCTGTTTTCTTGATTTCATTTTTAATTCAGGGCCGGGTTTACTCGCTTCCACTAGGCTGCAGTAGAAGCCAGGTCTGTAGCTATAGCAACCAGTGCTGACAGCCTATCATGAGAAATGTAATAGGTCTATAGCTATAGTGACCTGAGGAGCTGATGCAGCCCATACAAGAGGGGATATCTAGGAATAAGTAGGACACTGGTAATGGACACATATTGCAAAGGGACTTGTTTTTTCAAGATCTTTAACATTAAAAACAACCCTTGTAGTGAGACGACCCCTTTAAGACTACCGTATATGCTAAGCCAATTCATTTTTTTTTTATTTTACATGCCTTGTGGCAATACAAAATATTTTTTAAAGTGGAAATATCTTTTAAAGCTGAATACACAGCTAAAAATGTAGAAAATATTTGGTTGTGATCATGCCTCCTTGACATGTCACCGTCTTTAATGCACATGGAATTTAAAGAAAAGGTTGCATGGTTGCACTTCAGATCTTACAAGG
This sequence comes from Phyllomedusa bahiana, assembly GCA_025379985.1. Taxonomy (NCBI): domain Eukaryota; kingdom Metazoa; phylum Chordata; class Amphibia; order Anura; family Hylidae; genus Phyllomedusa; species Phyllomedusa bahiana. The sequence goes on from JAODAL010025179.1 coordinate 26,637, forward strand.
CTTTTAAGTTTGTGGCTACTTCAGAGAAAAAAAAAGGCAAGCTGTTAGAAATGTATATCTTCATTATATGTCACAATTACGCTCAGAATTTTATAAAAAATGTAGTGTGAAATTTTGGCACTACTAAAATTAAAAAAGAAATGTCGTTTAAGGGTTGTCATCTACTTTCTAGAGAGTTGGACAGTCCCTAATTGTTAGAAGAGTTCCATGGACAATAAACTGATCACAATGTGACCCCATGCTGGGACCTCCAGTGATCAGCTGTAATCTGTGGAAATACCAGACAGTAAGGGCGACTTGTAGGAACGGGGCTGCAGCAGTTTTCTGGATTACTTTGAGCCAAAAAACTGTTGTAGCCCTGTTTGGCAGATGTATGAATAGTCGTACCCCGTAACTTGCTGAATTCTGCACCAGACACAACACTTTTGAATGCGCCAAGAATGCACTAAGGTTGGTCTGTCGTGCCATGGCTGAGACAAATTTTGGCTCATAATGCTCTTTCATATATATTGCTGGATCATACACAATTAAAAACAGATGTAAAACTAACCAGCTGGTGCTAGGTTCATACATGTCGTCCTAAGTGTTCAATTTCCCTACAGCACCACCACAGGGGAAATTAAGTATTACAGAATACCTATCAAATTCAGTATTTTGTTTGTCTAAAGACCGCTATACTAAAAAAAAACTGTCAGCCTGACTCTTTTTTGGCTGACAGCTAATTTTCCTGACCCCATCAAACACATACATGTTCAGCATGGTTTTATTTCAATGGGCAGATGGAATTTAGCCTCTATACGTAGCGTATCTATCATGGGTACATAAGATTAGGTTTGTTGAAATCCAGCACCCTCAAAAACTATCATCAGGTTAAATTTAGGAAGTATCTCATATGTAATAATGGGGAAAAAAACAAGGTGAAAGAGAGCTCAGGATGAAGCTATATAGAAATAAAATATGTGGGGTAAAAGAATTAGTCTAAATTCTCTAAAAGACACTATCCTCCTAACTTAAGGATGGCATTCTATGGACAAAGAACCTCAGGCTGATCAAATTCTACAGATAGAATATACTTGATAAAACATTCATTTACTTAATTTTTAAAAGCATCAACATGAATGTAGATGAAACTCAATGTTGACAGGAAGGTGTTTTCCACTTTCTTGACAGTAAAATGCTAATCGTAAATTGGTTATTATATAAGAATCAGTGGCACCTTAGGGCCCAATTGGGAAAAAAATGAGATCTTTTTAATAAATAAAAATCAACTAAATAAAGGAAGGAATAATATCAAATTGCAAAAATAATAGATTACTTATTTGGCTTATTAAAATCAGTATTTCTATCAAATAGAAGTTAGAAACTGTATAAATATGAATAATTTTTGTTAGAAATTCTGTGCCCCAACTTTCCCAAAAAGATTTAAAGCCCTTAAAATACTTAATATCTGCCATGCTAAACACATCAGTCGTTTATCCGGGAAAAATGTAAAATTTTTTTTAAAAGTTAGTGGGGGAAGAACAAATTTTCATAACAAAAAAACAAAAAACCCTTTCCCTTGAAGTCCTGAATAAAACCCTTCTTTAAATTGATAAAAGAAAATGAGTTCTAAACCCTTAATTTAAAAGAAAAAGCAAAAATGAATATGTAATTTTATAAAACTATCCAATTTCAGGGAACAATAACACAAGAAAGTTTTAAAAGCAGCAAAAGAAGGGGGTTGGGAAAATTTGTGTCCTATTGGAACGGAGTTTTGTTAGGTCCCCAAGGGAAAAGTTGCTTCGGGGTTGAAATGGGTAAAAATGTAAAAATTTAAAAAATAAAAAATTTACAAATTGAAAGAAAATTCAACTAAAAAAGTTTTTTATCTTTTTTAATTTTTTTTATTTAAAAATTTAAATATTCTCTTAAAATAGAAAAATCTACATTCCACATGATTTTTCGTTTAAATTTTTTCCAAAAATATTTTTTTATAAATAGTGCTGTCTTCCATTTTTTTGCGCCAAAGCCGGGGCGGGGGTAGCTCGGGAAAACATTGTATTTAAATCCTTTTGTACAAATGGGTCATCAATGTGAAACCCAATTTTAAAAGGCAAGATTTTAGCTGTGCGTTACATTTTATTTTTCAATTTTTTATTTTACTAACTCCTAAATAAACCATTTCCTCTGTAATTAAATTTGATGGTTTGATGGTTGTCATGGTAAATAATGACTCAAATGGATTGTACAAGCGCAAGTAACAACTTGACATTACTTTTTAAAAATACAATTTTTAAAATTTTTACTTGGAGCAAATAACAGATGTGCCCCGATACCCCCGCGAAGGGTTTTTGGGGATTTTTTGCTTCATGATCAACTCTATAACTCCCTAGGAATGTTCAAAATGTAATATTTTTTTTAACAATTTATGTACTCCCTGCATATTGCGAGCCGAAGAAAAAAATTTAAAAACATTTACCCTTTTTTTACATTTTTTTTCTATTAAATATTTTTTACATTTTTTTTATACAAAAAAAGCATTAGATGAAAAAAAGAAAAACTAAATTTTAATAAAGATCATCTACTGGTGGAAAAGTAAGTAAAAAATTTAAAAAATGGGCATACACTTTTTACTCAACCTCTCCTCCTTTATCTGAAACACCATATGCACAGAACCTGACATTTTTTTAAGAGGACCTTACAGCCCTCCTAATATGTCTAAACTAGTACAGTTTTGTTTTAAAATTGAACAGACAATTCTGGATTATATTTTCTTATGTATTGTGTTAGGGGAGGTTCACAAGATGGATTTACATGCTGATTCTGATGCGGATTCCACGTTAGAATTGACATCCAAATCTGTCTGCAATCAGATTGCTCCGATGGAAAATACGCACATGACGCTAATTTTCCTCAGAACAATTTTTTTACTGAGAAGAATTAAATTAAATTCTTGAAGGGATTTTTTAGAATCTTAAGTAGTAATAAATTTCAAAAATTGACTCCGAAAAAGCTTAAATCCACCTCCAAAAAACCCAGGGTTTTAGGGTGGGTCCCTACTATTCAGTGATAAAAAACCCCCTGTGTGCACACATGGGGGTGGGATCTTAAGGCTGGCCAAAATAAAAAATGTGAATTTACACTGTTTTTATATATGCTTCCTTCCCAAAACCCCCCCCCCCCCGTCCAACCCCCTACTCCCCCCCTCCACAAAAACTCCCCCCTCCCCCCTTTCCCCCCAAACTAGCCCCCCCCGTCCCCCCCAAAATGGCCTCCCCCCTCCCGTCCCCCAACCCACCCCCCCCCCCTGTCCCCCCTTACTACCTGGAAAAAAATGGAAAAAAAAAAAAACCGCTGAACCGCTGTTTCCTTTTTCTTTTTTAAAAAAAAAAAAAACCCCGAAACAAAAAAAAAAAGCTTTATTTAAAAAACTCTGACACGGCCCTCGGGACCAGTTAGTTTAGAAGTAAGCAGGGTCCGACATTGTCTAACCGAAAACCAAAATTTTACCCATCCCCCCACCCCTAAGGTCAGGGTGTGGTGATTCTGGGGGGGCAGGGAATGGGAAGGCCGGCCACCAACATCTCGCGGGGGTGGGTTTCTGTCCCCCCCGGGGATTTTGGGTGTAAGCTGTGGCCTTTTCCTCCTTCACCCCTTGGCCCCGTGTCAACACAAAAACAACCTACATGACACTCTAAAACCCCTGCCATGCCGTTTCCCCCTCTCCCCTATCCCCCTATACCCCATGGGGGGTTTTGTAAGAGGTGGGAATTTTGGGAGGGAGGTGTGGGGGGGCAAGTCTAAGATGTTTGTGTGGTTAATTTTTGCAGGGACGAGGGGGGGAGAAAATGGTTTTTGGAATCTGGAAAGGAAAAAGGAGAAGGGAAAAAAATCCAACAAAAAGATCACCTGGGGCCTAAATTTTTTTGTCGTTCATTTAGTCGCCCGGGGTGTAAACTGCATCTCCCCCCCTTTGGGCATGTATACGGAATATTGGGAGGGGTGTAATGGGTTTTTATTCAGATCAGTTGGCTGTATTATTCTACTTGTGGTGTGATATTGTTTTAGGGGATTTTTGTACATGGGGGTGTTTTGTGGTCATGGATTATTTATCACTATGTGGTGGTGATATGTGGGCATGGGTTGTGGGTTTTTTCGTCACTAGTGGTGGGGAAATTGGGTTGGTGTTGGGATTTTCATTTATTGTGTGTGTGTTGTTGGTAGGGGGGGAATTATTCGATCTTGGATGGGTTTTTTTTTGAAATATTAGCTTGGTGGGTTAGTAACGTCGGGGATATTTTTCTCCTTTTACAGCGGGTTTTTGTGGTCACGAGACCTTATATAGCGGTTATCCATAAACTTTTCTTTCACTATTTGTTTGGGTTTCGTTTTTACAAATTACTTACTTTTTTTTATAATTTCTATTTTCGACCCCAGTGGGCTTTGCATTGGTTGGCCTGGGCTTCTGGGGGGGGGGCATGATTTTGTTTGGGGGGGGGTGGGTTTGAGGCGTGCCTGGTAGATGAATTTGTTTTAGTGTGGTAGGTGTGGCGATGTGTGTCATTTGTTTGGGCTGGCCAGAGGCGTGGCTAATGTGTCCCTATTTGCAATCTGTTAATATTGGGAGGTATGGCGTTATTGGTGATGTTGGTTTTGGTATAGTGGATTTGTTTGGAAGCAGTATGATAGTGAGAAGTATGGTGAGGTATTTGCCCCTTATATTATCTACATTATCTAACTGCATGTCTTGGTAAATGTTCGTGGTCGGGGAGGTGGGAGGGGGCCCCCATTCAAAAGTTTGCTTTGGGGCCCAGGCTTCTCTAGTTATGCCTCTGGACATAGCCTATGGCTGAGTTTCAGGAAATGCTTATGTCTGTGCTTTCCGCGCAGCCACAGCTATGTCAGACCCGGCGGTGATATAGAAGTGCTCCAGGGCATGCACAGAAGCCCTGAAGCAGTTCTCTAGGTCATGCCCTGAAAAACGTCAGCTGCAGCTTATCACTGTACAGAATCCCAGTGCTGCTGTCAGCTGTTGCAGTGGCAACATCGGGAGTGCACACATTCAAGCCAGTGTTGTGATGACATTATAGGAGAACCACAGTTTTTTTGGCTATCTCTGTAGACACAATGCAGAAACACCAGAAAGAGAAACAGCCAGGGAAGGTATAAAACTAGGAAGATAGCAAAACCCCTTCAATTACTGTGTAGGTCCATTATAAAACACAAAAAGTGCATGCATAAAAATTGTGAGACCTTATTTTACATGACCATATTACAGCTCCACCTGAGTTATACTAACCCATAGTAAGGTATTCATTAACACCTGCCTTGTCATATCTTTGATTTTGTAAAGAAACATATGGAACTTAACTAAAAAAATTATGCCATTCTCCCTCTGGAATCCTACTGCAGACATATTACCTGATATACAGCAAAGCACAAAGTGCCATGCGTCTTCATAGTACTAAGTTGTGGGGGACTCTGTGCCAACATACAGCCTCCTGTACTCAGCTCTTCCATGGGTATGAGGAATTAGTAGAAGGAACAAATGGTAGAAAAAATGGTTTAGAGGAAAAGTTAAAAATGGGGCAGTAACACTATTTATTGTTACATGATGCAAAATTGATATGGGAGCATGTCTCTTTATATTCTATGTTTTATAATCAATATTTCTGCTGAAATCTATAGATTTGTTTTCTTGTCCATATTTATGGAACTTGTTTTGTATGTTTCTAATGATGTTTCTGAAAATAAATAAAAATACCGTAAAAAATGGGTCAGTTAGAGCAGATTCACACAGCAGTTCTTGATGTGCCTATGGAAAGTTTTGCTTGGCACAACCTTGGGTAACCTGGTTTCATCCGCCTTCAAAGATTTCCCTACAATATACATTTTATCCACAGAATGTGATAAAGGTCTGAACGCTGAGGATCTTACTACTGGGATTCCCACCGATCACTAAAATGGGGATTCAAAATCTATGGGACTGATGAAAATAGCCGAGTATAGCCCATGGCTGTTTTTAACTGTCTAATAGAGTTTGATTAGAGCTGCAGAGTGCATGGCCCTTGTTTTAGTGATCGGCAGGACCCCTAGCAATCAGATGTTTATCACTGGATAGGTTATGTATGTATATCACTTTAAACCCCATTTAAGAAAAACCCCATAATATGGCAATATTGTAGCCTAGCCTACTTTTCCTCATTTTTTGTAGCCACAAAAATGTGTGAAACTGGCCAACACCAGGGGAGACATGTATGGAACTGGGTGCATCGAAGTGCATTTTTGCATCTATTTTTCAGTGTATAATGTGCCTGAATGTATGAAAGTGGTTTTGTGCATTCATAAATGGAGTCTAAAGTTCGATGTGCCTCGCCTGTGTGTTAGGCGCATTACGAAACTTAGGGGCATTAGTAATGCGCCAAACGCAATAGACAGGCTAGAAATAAGAGAAAAGTCATTAGAATAGCATGTCAATGAATAGAAACTATGGTGCTGATCTTGCTTGGTGGACCACAGGTAGAATAAAGGGTGAGAGCAGCAAAAATAAATTTCAAATTTAATGTAGTAAAAATTAAAAATGTGAAAATCTGAAAAACATCATCAGTGGGTTATTTAATGTAAAACTAGTTTTAGATTCTATTCATTTGAAACACATTTTATAGGATATATTTTGAGATATTATATTTTTTATATTAATTTTACATGATAAAATTTTTCATTAAATTTAAAAAATAAAATTTTACATAGTTTGATATTTATCATAAATTACTTTTTATTATTGTACTGGTGTAAGTTGAGAAATATTGGACATTTTTTCCCTAACAGCAAATCTAGCTCCACTTCGACTCCTCAGGCTCAGGCAGACCACACTGAAATAGATCTGTCTGTCCGAGCAGTAATGCGCCTAGTTTTGCAGAGCTGCATACATATATGTGTCTAATATTACGAGTGTGGTGCGACGCCCCCAGAACACCCTCTCAGGAGCATTAAAGAGTGTTGAATCTTACGAACAATGCACCTAACACATTCATTAGGTGCATTAGACATCGTAGACTGCTCATTTTGGCACATTTGACGCCAGAAAAGGGTCCAATATTGACTCAAAGAGAAAACATCTAATATCACTACTACCATTCTAAATATATATGGAGAGTAAAGAAAGAGATAACGTTAAGTAAGGAGGGAAGAAAAAATACATTTAACCAGTTTCTTACTTAGTCGTTTTCTTTATTTCTGGTTTGAAAGCTATAACACTTTCTTGGTTATTGTAGCATTTTTTTCCGCCTTTTTACTGCGACACGTTAGGCTTTATTTTTATGTAATTTTTACAGAACATTTTTTTAATAACAATTATGAGGGGAAAATAGTAAAAGAAACAGTTTTTCTAATTTTTTTTATTTATTTACAGCAAAAGTGATGCTAAAATAAATTTTGTAATTGTGTCAAATTTTAGGGTTGTGGGGAAGGGCGATAAGTTGAAGTTTGTGCTGTCGGTGTTTTTTTTTTTATTAATTACATTTATTTGCATGTTTTTATTTTATTTTTTTCATACCCACCCTCCCCCTTGTAAATACATTGTGGAGACATTTTTACATAAAGTTTTTTATTTTTCTGATTTCCCCTGTAACTGGGGCTCATATATCAGCTACAGGGGTAATTAATAACTGCAGAGATGATTTAGGTCTGATAAGACCCAGCAGCTCATGCAGTTACCGAGCCCCAGCAATCACGTGACCGCTGGGGCCAGGAACTGGAATACATTGAGCGCTGTATACACAACAATTGGGGAGGCAGGAAAGTCTCTACTCTACAATTAGTTCCAGAACGTCCATGCAGAAATAAACCTCCACTGCCCAGACATTTATAGCCTTCGGGTGATCATTATGCAGTTACCATGAATACATTTTTTAATTTTGGTAATTGTGTTGCATAAGTGATAAATGAAAAGGCAGTTAATACAGTTTTTCATGGTCTTGCAGGTTTGTAAGAAGAAGACGGTAACAGCAGCGTAGCTTGGGCAGAGCATGATTCTGCTATTTACATGAAGAGTGAAATAACTGAACTCTGCTCATCTCTGTCTGAAATTAGGTCACATATTATTTTTGAGGAATTTTTGCAGATGTTAAATTAAAGAAAAAACTAAATAAGCAGTAACTGAATAGAAGCTCCTATTGTAATCTCCTCAATCAAATATCAGATTTCATTTTTCCAGGCCCCAGTGTCTCAGCAATAGAATTTAACTCACCCTTTTATAAACATACCCTATTTAACAGGGAGGAAATTGTAGCCTGATTTTATTTAACTTCATGATCTCTTACGGCCAAATTGGGAGAGTAGGAAAAATTCTATTACCTAAAATTGCATGGAAAAAGTCATGTATTAGTCATGTTTTCACTCAATTTTGAATGTTTTGGATCTTGGAAATGGTCTGGAAATATTCCAGAAATGTCATTGTTTGATTAGATTTTTTTTTAATTTATGTTTTATTATATTTTGCCTCTAGGAGAAAGAGTAGAGGAAAATCTCCAAAAATAATTTATGAAGAAATAAATTTAAATTTACTCAATTATATTTGAAATAATTTGGGAATTTAAATGTGTACAAATACTGCTGTTATTAAAATGTGATATATTGCATAGTTTAATTAGAAAGACATGTTTTAAATATTTAATATCTCATATCATTATGTGGTTTGAGTTAAATACAGCAGTGGCTAAATTAATTTAATTTCTTTTCCAGCCTCATAATTTCATGTAATATTTGGTAAGTGTAACTTTAAATGATCACCTCCCGGCACACTATTGCATACAAGGAGCATTATTACCTAAAACACTACTTGCCTGTATTTATAGGTCCTCGAGTCGTCCCTTTCTGGAAAGTGTTTTAATATTGTATTTACCCTCTTCCAAGAAGGTCATTTTATAATAAAACTGACAACAACCAATCAATATAGCTTAGGTGTTGGTAGTGTCTTAAAGGGCATCAAAGGAATTTATAGGGCTCCACATTCCAGCAATGGCACTGCCGATGCCCTTCCGAGTCTTCTGTTGTCTTCCGGTTCTCTGCAGGGGCATTGTGCACACTGAAGCCTTTGCTCGGCTGCAGTGATTAAGTGACATTGCCTAACATCACTGTTTGGAGCCTTCATTTCCGAGCGTGGATATCAGGCAATGTCAAGTGACTGCTGTAGCCTATTAATGGCTGCAGTGTGCTTGAGCCAGCTACTGGGAGACGAAAGACAACAGAAGACTCGGGAGAGGACCAGCAGCGGCATCGCTGGAATAGAAATCAGTATGGAGGGGAGAATGATTTTTCTTTCTTATGGCCACAGCAGCATACTTTTAATTAAAAATGTGGACAACCCACACATCTCTGCCTTAATCTCCAGATATCTCCCCTGGCGCAATCTCTGCTCCTCACAGGACGTTCTTCTCTATTCTCCTCTTGTCAGCTCATCACACAACTGTTTCCAAGACTCCTCTCGTGCTTCCCCCATTCTCTGGAACTCATTGCCCCAACACATCAGACTCTCCCCCACTTTCAACGGCTTCAAAAGCAACCTGAAAGCCCATCTGTTCAGGAATGCCTATAACCAACAATAACCCTGTTGACACTGTGCTACCCCACAAACATGTCTGCCCCTCACCTTCTGTCTCTCTCCTCCTCTGTTGTAAATTGTAAGCCCTCGCGGGCAGGTTCCTCTCTCCATCTGTACCAGTTGTAAGTCATTCATTATCACCATTGTACTTGTTTGACATATGTTATGTATGTAACTCCCCTCCTTCAATGTACAGCACCATAAAATCAATGGCGCTTTAAAATAAATGATAATAATAAACCCATTAGCTCCTTAATGACCCTGGATGTATGAGTACGTCCCAGGGTCGCTAAGGGGCTTTGCAGGGGGATCGCTCCGCGATCCCGCCACACAGCTGCTGGGTGTTAGTGGCTAATTGCAGCTAACACCCGGCGGTTACAGGGCGGGGGGTGCTGCCGCCCGCCCGTGCTGTTTAACTCCGTTAGACAGCCGTGGCATCTAAATGAATGAAAAATGGTGCCGCGCACTGTTCTGCACTGCAATCGGAGTCCCCACAGCATAACTGCGGGGATCCAATCACTGAACATGGCAGCGGGAAGCCTTGTGAAGGCCTCCGTCACTGCCATGAATTTTGCTGATTCCGGCCCCAGGCAGGAAGTGGGGCAACCGCCATCTTGGTACACCAAAATGCATTGTCTATGCAATGCATTAGGCTGTATTAACAATTGCACCCCCTAGTGGTGAAACGCCCTAGGGGGACTCAATGTTAAATTAAAAAAAATAAATAAAGTTTTTAAGTGTTAAAAAAAAGTATTAAAAATCACCCCCCTTTCGCCATTTTACAAATAAAGAAAATAAACTAATAAAAAAGTTACACATATTTCGCCGTGTCCGAAAAAGTCCGATCCATAAAAATATAACATTATTTATCCCATATGATGAACACCGTAGAAGAAAAAAATTCCAAACGCCTAAATTGCGTTTTTTTGGGGTCATTTCACGTCCCATAAAAATTGGAATAAAAGTGATCAAAAAAGTAGCATGCATTCCAAACTGCTAGCAATAAAAAGTACACTTCAGCCCACAAAAAATGCCCCCTCACTGACGTCCATAGGTGTTAGTACAAAAAAGTTATTGGTCGCACAAAATGGTGCCGAGGCGCAAATTTCAAAAATAGAAAATGTTTGGAATTTTTTTACGGTACCAAAGCATAACGGAAATCCTACATGTTTGGCAATGGCGGATGCGTATCAACCTGTAGAATACAGATAACACATTATATTTACCGAAGATTGAATTCCGTAAAAGCAAAACACCCACAAACATGGCACAAGTACTTTTTTTTGCGGTTTCCCAGTATATTCTATAGTTCAGTGAATAACACCATTGGAAAGTACATCTTGTGCCTCAAAATAAAAGCCCTCATAGGTCTATATAGGTGAAAAAAGTTATGGCTCCGGGAAGGCGAGGAGGGAAAAACGAACGCGTCAACAACAAAAAAACGCAAGGTCCTTTTACACTGTGAAATTGATGCATCAGACAGCAGGGTGCAACAACAGACACATAAGAAAGTTCCTTTGTGTATTGTAAGGCATGAAAGGAGGTTTTTAAATATAATTTTCATCTTGGTTTCTTCCACCATTTGAATAAGGAAGGTGTACAGTACCACTTATGTTAGCAATTGCTCTTTACTAGGTAAACAGAATGGAGGAATCTCTTGGGTGGCACACATTAATGTATGCCGTAAATATATGACCTCTGTTTTCTTTGGCAATTGATTGCAGCCCATAGATCCCCTGTGCTATTACACTTCTGCTCTGCCACATGTGGCATTATAAACACCTGCGACAGCTGCGTTAAGGGATATATCTCCAAGACAGGAACTGAAAGCCTCATGTAAAGCTAATAGGAAGATATTCCGATGACCAGTGCTGACCCACAGTATGGCTGGAAGCTCCCCCCCCTACAGTACATGCCATCCATGTGTTTTCTCTTATTATTCCACCTATATAACTTTCTAGAATGGAGAGTGCATTTGGTCTTGAATTAAGTTCTCTTGACAACAGTTTTTCTTAGAATGAAACAAACCATTTCACACCTGCCAAAACGGAGAAAAAAATCCATCCGTTTCCTGAAATCTTTCAGTTCTGCCCAGTGAGATTTCATTTTCCTTCATGGAGGATTTCCTGTAATAAAAATCTGACATAAATAATCTATATTTCTCAGAAACCATAAATGTTAACTGTTTCATTGCCATAGAGCCCCCTCCAAACACATTCAGTTACTGGTTTCAAAAACAAGGATCAGCCACATTTTATCTGAATTGAACATAAACATTGCATTAGGTAAGAAGGGGAAAATATTAGGCTATGTCCACACTGCACAGGATTACGCTCGTATCTTCGTCGCTTTTCGTTTTTTAAAAGCGCTGCAGATACGATCGTTAGTGCGGCCCCATAGCCAGGAATAGAAAAGACGAGCTTCTGTCTACAGAGCTCGTCTTTTCTCTGCTCGTCTTTCGACAGCTGCGTATTATACAATATGTTGTATAATACGCCGCCGCTTCTCGTCTTCTTGCCGTCTTCCCATACAACACAATTGTATTGTGGACGTCAGGAAAACGAGAAGCGACCGTGGCTTTTGTCACAAAGTGTGACAAAAACCTCAGTCCTGCATCGGAGAAAAAACGTCCGCTTTTGGGTCGTTTTTTGTCTGATGCAGTGTAGACATAGCCTTAGAGTAAATTAAATTACAAAAAAAACTCACAGACATAAATCTAATTTTGACTATTTGGGTTAAATTTGTAGCAAAAATTCACAGTGAAGAAAAAAAACCCAATAAAAAAATAACTTTTACTTGATATGCCTTAAAAGAATGCCCTCAAAAATGGAGTACCCACAGCAAAAAACACCAAAATTTGTTTCTCCTAGAGAGGAAGAAATGCTGGTTCCTCTAAATCTAAATATCCAATATAGTGGTACTGACCCAAAGGGGTGAAAATTGCCCCCCTCGGCGGAGTAGTCGCCCCAACAGGAGCGGCCCCACCTATTGAGAGCGCACCCTAGGTCAGACCCCTTAAACAGTTCCTAAAAGGATACCAGCAGGACTCCCATATGTACAACAGACACTCCAGGACAACCAATTCCATCCACATAAACACTTTCTTTTTAGTAACATGTACAGAACAAGAAAAAAAAACAAAAACAACGTTCTGTTGTATCATTGATTCAGAAACCTGTGTGATTTGTTTCAAGACCCGACGCAGTTTCCCCCAAAAATTCATAGGGTTCATCTGGGGATACAACAGAGGAACATTTAGCAACAAGACTAAAATCACAGCATACATAGAAACAGATTGATGTAATGTGTCTGATGCCTCAGTGTGGACGATACTGCCATGCATCCATGCTCCCCATGGAGATCCCTAAAGTGGACACCACCGGAAGAAAAAACAAAAAGATGTATGCAATAAATATAACTCACGTCCCTTAATGGTAGTGTGGTAGTCAAAGGTGCTAATGGCTGATACTAATTGGGTCTAATTTGCCTTGCTATATATGTGGCTTGTGATTCACTGATTTGTTACTGCTTGGACCTGTCTCAGTAATCAGATAGCCGGGGATCTGTACATGGACTTATCCTGGACCCACAGTACTCTATCTTACAGCCCTGTTTTCCATCATTAAGGGACGTGTATACTATTGTTATATGTGCAGGGAGGGGGATGTTATCTATTGTTATAAGTGCAGGGAGGAGGGCTGTTATATACTGTAATATGTGCAGGGAGGGGGCTAATATCTGATGTTATATGTGCGGGGAGGGGGGCCCTATGATCTACTGTTATATGTGCAGGGAGGGATGCTATTATCTACTGTTTATGTGCTAGAGGAGGGGTGCTATTATATACTGTTATATGTGCAGGGGAGGGATTGCTATTATCTACTGGTTATATGTGCAGGGAGGGGGCTTTATCTAATGTTAATATGTGCAGGGAGGGATTGTATTATCTATGTTTAATGTGCAAGGGAGGGGGGGCATAATTATCTACTGTTATATGTGCAGGGAGGGGGGCTATTATCTACTGTTATATGTGGAGGGGGGGGGGCTATTATCTAATGTAATATGTGCAGAGAGGGATGCTTTAATCTACTGTTATATGTTGCAGGAGGGGGGCTATTATCTACTATTATATGTGCAGTGGAGGGAAGGGCTATTATCTATTATTATACGTGCAGGGAAGGAAAGCTATAATCTACCTACATATGTGCTGTGGAGGCATATAAGCTACCTACAATATTTGCTGTGTGGCCTATAAGCTACCTAAATATACCACGCTGCTGTGGGCCTATAAGCTATCCTACTATACCTGCTGGGGGGACTAAACCTGCCTTATACCTGCTGCGGACCTAAACATGGCTATTTATACCTGCTGGGGGACCTAAACCTGCCTATTACCTGCTGGGGGACCTAAATGTGCTATATACCTGTGGGGGACCTAAACATGCCTATATACTGCTGGGGGACCTTAAACATGCCTATTTAAATGTGGAGGGATCATAAACTTGCTCTATATACCTGCTGGGGGGACCTAAAACCGTGCCTCCCTATATACCTGATGGGGACCTAAACCTGCTATATACCTTGCTGGGGACTCCCCCAAAGAAAACCTGCCTATATACCTGCTGGGGACCATTAAACTGCCTATTATTACCTTACTGGGGGATCCCATAACCTGCCTATATCTATGGGGATCCATAACCTGCCCAGATACTGCTGGGGGATCCATAACTGCCTATAACTGCTGGGGGACATAATAAACTACACACCTACCTAATGGGGTGACAATATTTACTGCGTTGTGAAGTCAGCTAAAAGTCGTTAGCCGGTTGTTAAGGCCTCAGCTCAAGTCAGTTGATAGAGTTAGCTATCGCTCCGCGGACTCCAGTCGGTGTTACAGCCGGTTGTTAAGGCCTACAAGTAGATTGTTAAGACCTTTAGCAATCGACTCCGGGGACTATTGTGGAGCATGTGGGGGGTGTGGAATTCCAGCGTGTTGCTCCTGTCAACAATGAGATGGTTGACAGGGGAGGGACGAGCTGATGCTGCCACGCAGCCATGCAGGACGAAGCGGGTGCGAACGGCGGAAGTATAAGTCATGAGTCACAGACATGAGCCTTGCGCCAGCAGGCAGTCCAGACACGGGTTAGCGCTTTAGAAATTTCTGGATGACGAGGTTCATGACGTGTGACAGGTCAAGGGAAAGTGCTCCAGCATACCGATCATAAGGCGTGCCAGCAGATTTATCGACCGTTACGCACACCACCAGGGGCCTGGCACAAAGTTTCTTGTCCATCCCAGCCAACGCTCGGTCTCAGTTGCGGATGAGCAGCCGTCCACAGCTCCTAACCTGTGTGTTGACGAGTCTCTCCAAGACAGATTAATTTCAACACGGCTGGTTTCTCTGGGCACGTGATGCCAGCAGAGGACCTTGGCGAGAACACAAGAACCCTTTTGCACCATCCTGCGGTTTTTGAAGAGCGTGTGCGCCGAGCATGAGGCCACCGTTACCACCAGAGTCATTTCCACCCCAGATCACCACAGTAGAGATATAGCGGCTTGGCCGGGCTTACTAGTCCATGTGTCAGTGGTCAGATGGACTTTGCGGGACACAGATGCAGACAAACACGCTTGAATTTTTGATGCAACGTGGCTGGCCTGGGCAGGGTCGGCTTTTCTGGAAAAAGAAAATTGCCTGCTCGGCATCTGGTATTGGGGGCAGGTAAGGGCCATGGCGTGGCGGAACATTGTGTCCACAGACGGAAAGGCAAACATTTCAATGCCAAAAGCCTGACAATGCAGTCATTCAGGCTTTTGGCTTTGGGATGGTTTGGGTAAAGTGTTTATTCTGTTAACCAAACCACAGGTAGACGAAGGCTGGCTGCTAGGACTGGCCTCTGTACGGCATGCATGTCGTCCAAACTGGGGTGGAGGGAGAAGAGGTAGGATGTGGTCTTGGTGGTGATGGTGGTACTCGGGCGACGGTGTGGAGATGAAGTGGAGGTGATCCTTGATCATGACTCTGGAGAGACATGGGCTGATGAGGAACGCATGGTGGTGCGAGAGGAGGAGGGAGGCAGAGACAGAGGGGTGTGATTAGTGGTTGGAGGGAAGCCCGGATCGGTGTGGCCTTTTTTTGGCCCAATTGTTGCCTCCATTTGAATCAGCATTCGCTGCATGTGGACTAGGACATGTGGTGGTGATTCAACACCTAAGATTCTTCCTACTATTGATGCGTTTTACGGCAAAGGTGGCATATGACATCGCTGGGTGATTCAGTGGCTTGCTCGAAAAGGCCCAGGTTGAAAGGTCCTGGACCTTTTCGACGGCGACTAAGCGAGGAGCGGTGTTTCTGCTGATTTGTGGCCGAATATCTAGCGGATTTATGCGACAGCCCTCTCCCTTTTTGAGGGCGGGACCCCAGTACTGAACTACCCCATCGTACTTTCCTCCTCGTCCAGTTATGAATCGCTCACAAGCCAAATTCTGCTGAAAAGTCCACGTTGGATACGCAAATGTCAGTCATCATCATCATCAACACAGATGATTTCTGTCCTGACATTCCGCATCATCCATGGAGCTGCGGGCTACAAGCAACAGGGCACTGCAAGACGTGCCGAGCTGCCAGGATTTTGTGATTGACCGGCTTCCTTCTCCTCTTCTATGGCATCAGCGATTGGGCGTCAAAAGCGACAAAAATCATCCTCTTTCGCCTCTTTGATCTTTGAAATGCCATTCTGACCTCAACCGCATTTTGTCATCAAAGAGGTATTCAGGATAAATGTATTATCCACAGTGGGGTGTCACGAAGTGACATTTTGGGCCACCTTCGCTTCATGTTGGTCGGATGCTGACGATGATGATGACGACATTTGTGGCCGGGGACTGGGAGGACGGAAACGGAGGGTAACACAGCTGGATGCAGGTTGCATTAACCACTGAAGAAACAGATTGGTGGACGCTGTTCGTTACTGAGATCTCACAGGGCAACGACCGCGATGACAGGCATGACGGTCCTGCAACGACGATCGTGGCTTTGGTGTTGTCACAGCAATGAAAGAAGCACCTTCTCTCGTACCTCTACCTCCATGTCCTACCCCCCTCTTTGCTCGCTTACCACCTGCATTTCGCTCCATGTTCAGAAAGATAAAAATTTAAGAAGGTATGGAAGAGTTTTTGTCAGTCTCTTATTGAAAGATGGCAAATCACAGCTTTTCTTAAATCCTTCTAATTTCCTACAGCCAACCAGGATTAGAAACAGAATTGTTTCTAGCGAATACCTGTGAAATGCGTCTGAGTGGATGAACAGGTATGACAAAATCAACAGTGTTCTTCTTCCAGTCCCAGGGATTTACAACTGCCCAGGTTAGGACTATGAATTGATAGTTTTCAAGAATACTATCATAAAGTGCGATATATGCACAATACTGAGAATACCGAGCGCTATAAAACTATTCAAAAGTTACATGGATGAGAAATTGCGT
Source organism: Phyllomedusa bahiana (assembly GCA_025379985.1). Lineage (NCBI taxonomy): Eukaryota > Metazoa > Chordata > Amphibia > Anura > Hylidae > Phyllomedusa > Phyllomedusa bahiana. Next base: position 43,698 of record JAODAL010025179.1, read on the forward strand.
TTTTTGCAGCAATGACAAACGAGAACAATTACTAGAAAATTTTTCTATCAAAATTGTCGTACAATATGGCTATTAAAAAAAGAAAAAAAAACTAGGGCCGCACTACGTGCAATACAGCTATTTAGCAGTTATATGGAAAACAAACTGTGGTTTTTGCACCAATGAAATACACCAACAGTAACTACAAAATTTCTGTATCCAATTTAAAGTACAAGGTGGCTATTTGAAAAAAAAATGGGTAACCAAAGTGCAATACAAGTCTATTTTAAAGTTAGCGGATAAGAAAAGGTGGTTTTTGTACCAATGAAATACAACCAACAGTTATTAGAAATGTTCTGTATTCAAATTTAAGTACAAGGTGGCCTCTTTGAAACAAAATGGGCCGCACCAAAGTGAAATACAGCTAAGATTTAAAAAGTTTATATGGATATTAAAGGTGGTTTTGGACAATGAAAATACAAACAGCAGTAATACAAAATTTCTGTATTCAAATATAAGTACAGTGGCATTCTTGAAAACCAAAACTGGGCTGCGCCAAATTGAAAATCAGCTATTTTAATAATGTTATAAGGATAGAATAAGGTGGGTTTTGCACCTATGAAATTACCTGCAGTTACATAGAAAATATCTGTATCCTAATATAAGTACAAGTGGATCTTTGAACAAATCTGGGCTGCGCCAAAGTGAAAAAACAGTATTTAAATGTTATAAGGATTTTATAAAAGGTGGGTTTTGCACCAATGAAATCGCGGGTTGCGTGCAGTTACTAGACAAAACTTCTGTATCCTGCATATAAGTTTACAAGATGGCTATTTGAACAAAACTGGGCTTCGCTAAAGTGAAAAAGCTATTTAAAGTTATACGGAGTAATAAAAGGTGGGTTTTGCACTCCAATGAAATATTACCTGCTGTTACTAGAAAATTTCTGTATCCTTTAATAAAAGTACAAGGTAGGGTGTCTCTTTGAACAAAATGTGCTCGCCAAAGTGAAAAAAACAGCTATTTAAAGATTATGACGGATTAAAAAAAAGGGGTTTTGCCACCAAAGAAAATTACAACCTGCATTACTATAAAATTTCTGTATCCTAATATACGTACCAAGGTGTCTCTTTGAACAAAACTGGACCTGCGCCAAAGTGAAAGACGCTATTTAAAAGTTATTTGGATAAGAAAAGGTGGGTTTTGCTCAATGAAATTCCTGACAGTTACTATAAAATTTCTGTATCCTAATATAAGTACTAGGTGTCTTTCAACAAAACTGGGCTGCGCCCAAGTGAAAAAAAAGCTATTTAAAAGTTATTATGGATACTAAAAGGGGGTTTGCACCATTGAAATACACCTGCAGTTACTAGAAAATTTATTGTATACCTTAATTAATACAAGGTGGGCTCTTTGAACAAAAATGGGATGCGACATAGTGAAAAACAGATATTTACAAAGTTATGCGGATAATAAAGGTGGGTCTGCACCTATGGAAATAGACCTGCCAGTTACTAGAAAATTTCTGTATCCTAATATAAGTACAAGGTGGCTCTTTGAACAAAACTGGGCTGCGCCAAAGTGAAAAACAGCTATTTAAATGTTATACGGATAATAAAAGGTTGGTTTTGCATCAATGAAATACACCTGCAGTTACTAGAAAATTTCTGTATCCTAATATAAGTACAAGGTGGCTCTTCGAACAAAACTGGGCTGCACAAAATAAAAGATACAATTTCACATCAGCTGCGAGGTGTGCTGGCCAAAAACTGTTAAAAAAAAGCCATTTCAATGCAGGTTCAAAGCAGAGTCTGGCTGCACAATATACACTTTCCTTTCAAAAGCCTGCCTGCCTGTCTGTCTGTGTTCGCACGCACACACCCACACCCCCCTGCGGCTGTACAGTGCTAGATGCTTCTTTAACAGTCTCTGTCTAACTAACTAAGAGCTGAAATTCTCTAATCTACCTATATTCTAATGTTCACAGCTAAAAACATAGTTGTCTGTATGAATAAAGAGAACTGTGTCGCTTAGATGAGCTGTATTGAGAGGACCTGGCACATGTCCTGCTCTAATGAGAGACACTGAAACACTGATGATGAACAGGAAACGCTGTTCTATGCAAAACAAGGTCATGTGATTTTTCTAGCCAATGACAACCATACACATCACAGTCATGACGTCTCATACCCATCTCACCCTGCTCTATGCTGATTTTCTGTCTGCCAAAATGACAGGATGTGCAGAAAATGGAGCAATAGTAATAGATTATGTGCAGATTCTCACTTAAAATATCGCGTGATCTCAAATTTCCGATTATCCTAAAAATCGTGCAGATTTCAACTTTGTTGATTATAATCGCTCACCTCTAGTTATGAATAAAGTAGATTATCATAATGAAATTATGAGGCAGCTGTCTGATACTACTACTTATATCCCACTGAATTCAGATCCAATTTTTAAGATTAAGAGTAGGATACAGAAAACTCTTGACCATTATCTGAAGAAGGGTGTAATTGACAAATCTACTTATTCTTTTCTGGTATCAGAACATCCAGTTACTCCAGTCTTTTATGTGCTATCTAAGGTACATAAAAGTCTGGATAAGCCCCCTGGGAGACCTATAGTGGCTTCAACGGACTCAATATTCTCTCCAATATCTTAATATTTGGCGAGGATTTTGAGTCCGTTGGTACGGACAACAACATCTTATCTCCTGGATACTGGTCATTTCCTGTCCACATTGAAGTTATTCAATGATACCTCTGACACCACCTTCCTGGTCTCTTTCAACGTATGTAGTCTTTATATGTCAATTGACCACCAGTAAGGGATTGAGGCTACCATTGCTTTATTAAAAAAAATCTGACATGACCACAGATGAACTGGCTTGTTGTATAGATCTATTAACTCTGGTTCTTGAGGAAAGTTATTTCATGTTTGAAGGCACATGTTATGCCCAAGTAAGGGGTACAGCAATGGGGTCTAACATGGCCCCCCATATGCTAATTCATATATGGCATTCTAAGAAGAACAGTATGTATATCAGAATAATCTCTTCCAACATCATGCAAAAATGATAAAGAGATATATAGATTATGTTTTGTATATGGGAAGGAGATGAAACCTCCTTGTTAAATTTTGTTAGGGGTTTTAATTCTATCGCCCAGGCTGCAGTTCACGGTACAGTATGATTTACGTCAATTACCTTTTCTTGATACGTTGGTGTTTTTTTTTTTTTTTTTTTTTAAATCAGATAATTTTTATTAAACAATTAATGGATACAAATAGAACGTCTCCTTACCATTATTTTTTACATCAGGATACTACATTACAATCATTTTGCTTTTTAAAATAAAAAAAAACCCACTAGGAGTTTTTAAATATTATCCAATTTATTTTGATAAGTCTTTAGCGAAAAATTAGCATACAACCAAAAAAAACCCCAAACCATCCCCAAACAAACCCCAAGACAACCCATGTTTTTTTTTTTAGCAATTTTTAATCAAGGATAAAGTCATTTGGGGGCCCAAGGGTTGTCTACCCTTTTTTGTTCAACTAACAGAAAGGAATGGACAATGCTCCCATTCCTTGCGCCAAACCCTGAATTATGTAGCATAAGGAACGGAAGGCAAACCTGGGGAATTGACCAAGGGCCCCAAAATATACCTTTCATATTTGCCAGAGCATTTTTTTTAAGTATCGCCCCCTCCAATCTGATGCCTTGTTTAATTTTGTTTCCCTTTATTGGGTTTTTTTGGTTGGGTGGAGAAACCTGAACCCCACTAAAGCAATTAATTTTCCCGGGCCCCCAAAATAAAACATTCGGAAAATGCTAATTCTTTGTTCCACATCAAAAATATAATCTTCTATATACCCCAAGTACACAGTGCAGTGGGTCTAGAGGGATATCAATTTTTATAAAATTTTGCTAATTAACTGGATAACCTCTTTCCAAAAGTTGCCCCAATTTCCCCGCACCCCAAAAACAGTGCAAAAGTTTCCTCTTCCATTTCACATCGTGGGCAACTGGGAGTCTGACCAAATACCCCCTTTGAATAGCTGGAAAGGAGTTTTATAAGCTCTGTGCAACAACAAAAGTTGTTTGAATATCTTTTTCCCTCATTTAAAATGACACCAATCTCGAAGGGGCTCAAAACACTATCCCATTGTTCGTACAAGGGGGGCCCAAGTCAGCCCTCCCATTCATTTTTAATCGGAAGTGTTGATTAAAATTTTTCTCCTCCGCCAAGTAACTATATGCTGTGTTTCCACAAACAAATTTTTTATTAGGGGGCAGATTTAAGGGGACAACCCACTTGTGAAGAGTCGGTGTATTTTATTAACGTATTTAAAGGGACCCAGAGGGGATTATGCAAAATGTAGAGAATCTGTGGCATGCAATCATTTTAAATTAGTTTTCCCTCTCCTATAACTGATAAAGGCATCTTACACCATGCATTTATTTATTATTAATCTGCTAAGTGGGGGGAGCACATTGGGGAAAATATAATCTTGCGGGCGGGGAAAATGATTTTATTCCTAATTTTTGAATTTGTTACACCTGTAGCTGAAATCTGACCTTTATTTCCTTCAGGGAGGGGAAACCAAAAGGGCAATAATGTAGACTTGTCCCAAATTAATTCTTAAAACCCGCCAAAAACTCCAAACCCTCTGTGGGACATGATTGGTTCCGAGAAAATTTTCTTTTCCCCACATAAAGAAGCCATGTTCCGCATGGAGAAAATTCTCTCCCCATACCCCTTTTAACCCGTAATGTCCCTTATTTCGATGACACAACTGGGGGCTTAATGGCCAAGGAAAAACAGAAGGGGAAAAAAAGGGCAGCCCTGTCTGTCCCTCTGTGTGGGAAAAGCCTCTGACATAAACCTTGCGCGAATCTACCCCGGGGTTTCTGCAACAATGTTTAAACTTCGAAAAAACGGGGGACCAAAATCCCTTTTTCCCTCGACACCCCCAATACTCCCATTCCACATGTCAAAAGTTTTGGCAGCGTCCAATGAGAGAAGCCCTGCCCCCCTTCCCTTACTCATTTGTAAATTGAGAAACATTTTTTCTTATTTTAAAAGGCATTGACTTTTTTTTGGGCAAAAAGCCCGACTGGTCTTCATAAACACACTTGTTATAAACTTTGTTTAAACCCTTTTTAGCTAATATTTTTCCCAAATAGCTTTAAATCAGTTGGAAGTAGCGGAGGGGGCGATAGGATTGGGAAGAAGCATTTTTTATTTTGTTTAAAAGTATCAGTAAATAAGTTCCCTCATTAAATATGGGCAAGTGACCACCCTGGACTGCCGCCTGGAAGACCTCTAAAAAACGCGGTAAAAAAAGGGTTTCCTTGTGGAGCTTAAAAAATTTCAGCGGGAAAAGACCGTCCTCCCTGGGGCTTTTTTTTTGGGGGCCCGGCACAAAGAAACCTCTATTCTTCACAAGTAATTGGCTCTCTAAGCAGTACTATCTTCAGTGATAGAGACGGGAATTAATGTTAGACAATAATCTTTTTAATGTCTCCACGACCCTCCCCCCCCAGGGGTATTAAAGATTTATAAAACTGTACAGTTATTTAGGATTCTGCATTTCACTGACTACGAGCCATTGTCCAAAATTTTTGTTCTGAATAGACTGGTGGGGTTGCGGGATTTCACAATATTAGCTAGTAAATGTCCCCTTTCCCTTTCTCGGCTGAACAAAAAATTTTTTCCTCTGCTACTTTAATCAACTGCTCATTCAAGTTTTGTTGGGGGTCCCCCCAGTTGTGACTATTATTCTAGAAAGGGGCACCAAGAAAATTCTGTTTCTTCCCTTTTCTACCCTATCCTGCAAGAATTGGGGGAAACTACGTGTTATATTTTTTTCTTTTTCTAATCTCTCTAAAAAAAATCCCTCTTACAAATGCTTTCACGGGATCCCACCACATGCCACCCCAACGTTCCCCTCGTTATTGTCAAAATTCCTTATTTCTGTACCATCGAGCCCCCTACAATTGCACCCCAAAGGGGCGCCCTCCTTTCTAACCCAGCCGCTCCAGGCCACAGGGCCAAGCACACGGGCAAGGGTGGTGATTAAAATACAGCGATTGAATATTAAGGATTTTACATATGGGGGGCATTTAGTCCGAGGCCACAGCGAGGTTATTCTTGAGAGTGAATGATTCGTGGCTGAATAACATGAGTATTGCTTTTCCGAGGGTGTTTAGTTCCCAAATATCACATAGACCTACCTCCCATCAACATTTTTTCAAGGGAAGTGGCTGGGCCCCTGGGGGTCAAAATCCCCCGCTGAAATTTGTCACAGTATGGATGCAAATATTTTTTTAAAAAAACACCCCCGATTAACACTTGGGGACTCCTGGGGATGATTCCAACAGAGTTTTGTATTTTTTTAAGAATTTCTTGGTACGGAGGGGGGAAATATAGCTACTTTTTAACGGGGTTAAGTAAGTTTGCAAAGAAGATAAACAATCTACCTCTGGATCAGTTTTTGAATCATGCATGTAAACCCGGGAAAGGCTCTATGAATTTTCACACTTTCCCTCTAAATGTGGGAGTACCTGAGTGGTATGCTGCCCCCCACCCAGTCCTTTGCAGCCAGTGGGTTTGTCCTTTAGTCAGGTGGTCTCGGGCAGACAGACTTTGCCCGGGTTGAACCTTCTGCAAAACCCAAAAATTTTCAGCAATCGCTTACGGAGTCCCCAAGCCCCCTTATGTTCCATGCCACAAATTAAAAAACAGACGCCTAATAAAAAGTTATGAATTTTCCAACCCCTAAGTAAACTTTTTTAAAAAGCCCTTATTGTAATGTTCAAAGCAAAAAGGTTTCCTGTCTCAAATAATCCCGGGCCCCCTATAACAACCGTTTTAAAAACCAAAAACCCTTGTAGAAAATAACAAATTTTATCATAACTCCCTTCCTGCCGAAAGGAACGGGGGTTCCCAAAAAACTCTTGAGCATCACTCAAGCATAAGTTAGACTATACCAAGTACGTTTGCTAGTAATTTTTTACTACTGCTAGCTTATTAGCATAACATACAACAGACCAACATATCTTTAGTCTAGTACGCTAAGGAAAAAAAAAAAATGAAAATTTCAAACATAAAGAGCTAGTAAAAGAAACTATGCAGGGTTTAGTGTTTCCTGGCCTTTGTCCACCTCAGGCCCGCTAATTCAAATCCAGCCCCAAATGTGCGCATTCTTGGGGCGTAAAAATATGTGTCGTGTTAAAAGCAGCAACCCTTAATCTGGCTGGATACATCATAAGTACACAAAAGACAGGCTCCAAGTCGACGTTTTAAAGTCTATAAAATTGGGGGCACGGCCTTTTTCACCTTGCAAAAATCTGGGGAAAAAAAACACTTTTACCATCAATAGTCCCCTGCCCCAAAAATTCCCGGGCGTCTCAGGGTAGCGTCTCTGTCCCTATATGTAAAGCTTAAGTAAGATAGGTCGGGGTGGACCCTCCTGGAGGAGGAGAGGGGAACGCGGTGGGCCCTCTCCAATAGCAAAAAATCAGACAGGTGTCTTTTCCAAAAGAATTGAATGCCCGGCTTCCAAGAATAATACTGGGTCTCGACCCTCTGCTTTTTCCGGGACTCCTACCAGTCGCAGATTGTTTCCTCCCGAGACCTATTTTCCAAGGTCATCCAACTTTGGCATTTTAGGGTAGAAATATGTTTTTTTAGCAGCAGCAAGGTCCTTTACAAGAGGGCAACTGCATCCTCTAGAGCACTTATCCTTTCCTCAGCTGCCTGCACTCGTTTTAGTAATTTTGCGCTTTATCTTGCCGCACATGAGACATGTCCTCTTTCAAGTCTCCAATATGTGAATTTAAAAAGTGTTCGGAGTGGTATTACACGGGGAGATGGCAGAATACGGGGTCCTGCTTTGTAGGCTTTTTCCTTTTCAGGGGCCCCTGTGCTGCCTGCACATGGTGTCAGGGCCGCCGATAGGGGGGTACAGGCAGTACCTACTCCGAAACCGGGCCCGGCCAAAACTATGAAGCAAGGGGGGGCCCGCCGCCGATGGAAGGTACCGCCCCTTTCTTCATTATAATGGTAGAGAGAAGAGGCCACAGGCCTGTTCTCTCTACCTTGAGGTGTCCGCGGCCCGCCGACTGCGCCGGTATATGTCCCCTTGGGCCCCGGGAGCTACTGATGGGGAGGGCCCGGGGCTACTGATGGGGAAGGGGCCCAGTGCTACTACAGATGGGGAGGGGCCCGCTCTGAAAGCACACAGCGCTGCGCGCCGCATGTAGTTCAGTGGCTTGTCTGTCTGTTACTTACTAGTTCTTCAGCCCCAGCGCAGCGGGCTTTGGACTGAGCAGCGGGCAGCCCCCTCTCCTTCCTCGGGCCTGGGGCGGGCCTCACTGATTCAAATGATCTGCCCGCGGCCGAGGGAAGGAGGAGGGGCCGCCCGCTGCTCAGTCACAAGCTGCTGCCCCGCGCTGAAAAAACTAGTATGTAACAGACAGCCATGAACTACATGCTGGCGCGCACGCTGTGTGACTTTCAGAGTGGGCCTCTCCCCATCTGTAGCTCCGGGCCATTGTCCAGTCAAATAAGGCGCATGTACATTTGGGGCCCCCCCAGAAGGCCCCTATACATTTGGGGCCCCCCAGAAGGTCCCTGTAAGTTTGAGGCCCCCCCAGACGGCCCCTGTACGTTTGGGGCCCCCCAGAAGGTCCTTGTACGTTTGGGGCCCTCCAGAAGGTCCCTGTAAGTTTGGGCCCCCCCCCCAGAAGGCCCCTGTACGTTTGGGCCCCCCCCAGAAAGCCCCTGTACGTTTGGAGCCCCCAAGGACCCCTGTACGTTTGGCCCCCCCCCCCAGAAGGTCCCTGTACGTTTGAGCCCCCCAGAAGGCCCCTGTACATTGGGGCCCCCCAGAAGGCTCCTGTACCTTTGGGGCCCCCCAGAAGGCTTCCTGTACATTTGGCACCCCCCCCCGAAAGGCCCCTGTACGTTTGGGGCCCCCCCAGAAGGGCCCCTGTACGTTTGGGGGCCCCCCCCCATAAGGGCCCTCTGTACGTTTGGGGCCCCCCAAAAGGGCCCCACTGTATCTTTCGGGCCCCCCCATAAGGCCACTGTATCTTTTGGGCCCCCCCAGAAGGCCCCTGTATCTTTGGGGCCCCCCAGAAGGCCCTGTTATGTTTTGCCCCCCCCCCCAGAAAAGCCCCTGTATGTTTGGGGGGGGGCCCCAGAAGGCCCCTGTATGTTTGGGGCCCCCCTTAAGGCCCCTGTTTTGGGGGTCCCCCCATAAGGCCCCTGTATGTTGTGGGCCCCATAAGCCCCCCCTGAATGTTGTGGGGCCCCACTCAAGACCCTGAGTATTGTGGGGCCCCACACGGTTTGGGGGAATTTTGAGGGGGGACTTGGCAAGCGGGGGGCTGAGTGGGACCACTCAAGTTTCCTCCAGGGTGGGGCCCCACTCGAGTTTCCCCTCTACTTACGGGACCTTCTACCTGGCTACCTACCTATGAGGACCCACTATGTACTTACCTATGGGGGTCCCTATAAAACTAAACTACCAGGGCACCAAAGGGGTAATTATTACTATACGGGGAACTATGGAAAGGGGAGTTTTTTCATAGGGAGATGTGTTTCAGGTGGATTGTGAGGGCTCAGGTGTTTTGTTTTGAAATTCTGCAGAGGGCGAGTGGTGTCCAAGAAAATTCCTCATGGTGGCCGGGACCGGATGGAAGAAGAAAAAGGGAAAGTGAACGACTTATCAAAACGACGTCACCTGTGAGTCACTAAAATATAACTGTTACTGTGTGTACTTGTTTCTACCTTATGTATGAAAAACTGTCTAGGGGTAAGACTTTTTGTTGTCCATAGGGAACCAATCAGAGTGCTCCTTTATAGTGTTCTGAAAAAATGTAAGGGGAACTCTGATTGGTTTTCTATGGGCAACAAAGTCTTTTCACCTAGACAGTTTTCATACATGTCCCCTTATGGTCACTGTATGGGGTTATATTGGTGTTATTGTAATGGATTATATTTAGTAACAGTATCGTGGCATTATTCTGCATCTTTGGAGTTATGTGGTGATGACGTGGCTGTATTACTGGGTCTTTGTACATTGTGGTTATATTTGTAATATCGGCTTTAGTATGCTGGTTTGGTCAGTAGCAGTATAGTGTTATGTGTCGGTATTATTTGGTCTTTGTATATTGTTTGGTTATATTGGTCTGGGGACACTGATTTGGTCAGTAACATTTATAGTGATATTAGTTTTCTATATGTTAGTGATAAAGTGGCGGTATTATCCGTTCTTTTTTATATTGTGGTTACATTGGTAATATCGGCCTTAGTATGCTGGTTTGGTCAGTAAAATCATAGTGATATTAGTCACCATACGAGTGATATGTGGCGGTTTATTGGTCTTTGTATGTTGTTTTTGGTTTATATTGGACTGGGTATACTGGTTTGGTCAGTAACATAGTGGTGGACACATGTTTTATCATGCAGTGTTATTTGCTGGCCCTTGTATATGTACTCATTACTGCAATTTTAGATAAACTGCACGTTGTAAAATTAAAACAAGAACTAAATCCAAAGACAATGGTGCAATTGGGATTTTTTTTTTCTGGAGTTGGTTGGCAGTGGTTGTTGGGCGTGGTTTTTTAGGGGTGGGAGCGATGGGGTTGGCACGGGGTGGGGTTTCCTGGGGGCGGATTTGACAGGGGCGGGCCTGACAGGGGGCGGAGTTGATGGGGGCCCCGATGCTTTAACTGTAGGGGGCCCTGAAATTTCTCAAGGCAGCCCTGCATGTGGTGATTGTGCTCCCTGCTGGGCCTCACTGCTTGTCCCTTGCTCATCTGCCTGACTCTCTGAGGCTGATGCAGATGCAACCATGTTGTTTTTATGTGAGCTGCTGGGGCAGAGAAACTGGTGTTTGTGGCATGCCTGTAGCTCCTTCTGATCTTTTCTGGGTACTGGGTGAGTGTGCAAAGCGCTCCAGCCTAGCTCCTACTTCTGTCTTGTTCACTGATGCAGCCATGCTCTGCACCATGCTGGGAGCAGCTCCTCCTTTGCCTTGTTGATCCTTTCCGCGCCTTGTCATGGCTGTTTTCTGACCTCAAGTGCTCTGTGCCAGCTCTAGACACTTCCACTCTCCTTTCCCTGTGATCCAGGAACAAATGCAGTCTGCTAACCAGGTAATAGACAGGATAGCTAGCAGGAGCTCAGCACCACACTTCTGCTCTACATGCTGCTCAAGCCACGCCCCCCGATACGTTGGTGATTAAGAATGCAGACAATACTTTGAGCATGGATTTATATGTGAAGTCCACTGATAAAAAAAATTTACTTCATTTTAAGAGCTGACAACCATTTAATGTGAAAAAAGCCTTACCCAAATCACAGCTTATGAGGGTAGAAAGGATTGTCTCTGATCCGGATCAGAGATGTCCGAGATTGGAAAAAATGAGTGACAAATTCCGCCTCAGGGGATACCCAGATAACATCTTGCGACGTGACATCAATAATGTAAGGCCGAGTAAGCCTAAATCTGTCAGATTACCCTTTGTTAATACCCACCACCCAAAGATGGTGGGAGTCCATCAGATTATTAAGAGACATTGGCATATCCTAGAAGATGCTTACCCTAACAGAGGTTTTTCAAAACCCAGTGTTAATATGCTACAAAAGACCTAGAAATATTAGGGACACACTAGTGAGGGCAGACATAGGATCATCTAAAAGGGATCATTCTCAGTCCACTCTTTCTTCTCCGAGACAAGGTACTTTCCCTTGTCTCCAATGTTGCCATTGCTCGAGTTTCATTAAAGGAGGTACAGTGACACATCCACAGACAGGCAGAAAATTTGAGTTAGGGGGTCCATTTACATGCAACAGTTCTTTTGTTGTTTATGCTTTGACATGTCTGTGCGAACTACTCTATATAAGTGAAACGATTCAACATATGAAAGATAGGTTTCGAGCCATAAATCTTCAATACGTTGTAGTAAGACCTGGCTACCGGTTCCCCATCACTTTCAAGAGGCAGAACAGAACATAGCACAACCTCGGTTTCAAATTTTAGAACAGGTCAAGAGACCACGTAGGGGTGACAATCATGTTCATTTGCTTAAAGCAAGAGAATCATTTTGGAGTGTTTTTTTTTTTTTTTACTCCTAGCTTAATACGGTATCTTGTTTTAATTATGACAAATACATTTTGTTTCTCTTTATTTTTTCAGCAATGGTAGAACAGAAATGACAACAGGGTATGAAACCATTAGATATTTCTTTCTTCTTTCTTTGTTCCTCCCTTTTTCCTTTCTATTCTATTTTATTATTTCTTTTATTCTACCTTATTGTTTTCCTGTTGGTGTTTTCATTTTATTTCTCCCTTTTTTTATCTGTATTATCTTCTGTTCCTGTTCTACTTATTATTGTTGTATTTGTTCTATTTCCTTTTTATTTATTTACTGTTTTTTGTCATTATATTTATTTTTCTTATTTCATTCTTTTTATTTTCTTTCCTTTTTAAATGTGTTTTTTCTATATTTCTTTGAATCTGGCTTCTTTTTTCTATTTGTATTATTATCTCTATGCATTTCCTCTTTTTTTAGATTGGTCTCTGATGTTTCTCTCTTTCGGTATGCATTTCCCCTTTTTATAGATTGGTCTCTGCTGTTTCTCTTGTTCGGCATCAACGCGGCGCTAATGCGCATGCGCCGATGCCCTCTTCTTCTTTAGATTACATTTCCTATACACACTTGCACTGGAGATGACGTTCTCTGTGATGACGACTTCTGGTTCTCGGCGGACGCGACTTGCGTCGCACAGATAGTATTTACATCTGTCTCTGTAGGTAGGCAGGTGGCGCTCTGTAGGTAGTTTATGTGGCCCCTACAGTAGGAAAGCAGTTATATAGGTCCCCTCAGTAGGTAAATATGCAGCCCTGCTAAAAAAAAAAGTAGACAGGTAGGTATATAGGTTTCCAATAACAAATATCAACTTCTAGCTCTCTGTATCCAGCACAGATGGCGTTACATCATTTTTACACTACACCCAAGTTGGTTGCTAACATTCCCACATTACACTGCCTGTGTTGCATACTGGGGTAGGCAGCAAGCCTGGCTTACGACTCACCAGAGTACTTGGCAAGCAGAAAGTTGTACAGCTTTATCTCTGTGGTAGCTTTTCACTGTATGAGTTTCCTGAGGACGTGCATAAAGTGAAGAAGATTGCAGGTGCTCTGGGTGAACGGCAGCAGCCTGGAAGCTGGCAACGCACCAACAATGTGCCCAGCTTAGTGAAGCCCCTGCCACAGTTTGTAAACATTGGAACCATTGCAGACAGGTGATGTGGAAACAACGAAGCACTAAATATCATTGATGGGAGAGGTGAAAGTAAGTTATGAAGGTATGCAAGGGCAGCATGATGCATGTACCCTATTTCATATGGGACCGAAAGCAGATGAATGGTCACTGCATTTCTGCTAATGACACTGCATCAGCAGAAAATACTTACATTTTTAAAGTAATATTGGATTTAGACCTCCACTGATTGGCAATGGTTTGCCTTTTCTAAAGAGACAGATTATCTGTTTCTTCGAATGAATGGACATTGGCATGTCAGACTAGAATCATCAGAGAACAGACATCCTGCAGCAATTGCTGGGAGAACACAGGCTGGAGATGGCAGCTATGTGGACTGACAAATTTTTTCCTGGAATTCTCTAGGCCATTTATCATGTGGAAGGCTCATGTAATTTGGGTATGAGTCCATCCTTGCAGATCACATACACCCATACATGCTGATGGTCTTCCCTGGGGCAGATGCGATCTTCCAGCAAAACCATGCAACATGTCATATGGCTTAAAATGTCTGGTATTGGTTAGAAGATCTTGACTAAGTCTTCTAAGTTCTACCTTTGCCACTAAATCCCGAGACTGGAAACCAATTGAGTATCTGTGGGACCACCTCAATCATTGTATGCACTGTGTGGCTCCTCCACCATGGCTCCAGATAAATATGAAAACCTAACATATTCTTATTGAGTCACTCCCAGCCCATCTAGTGGTGCACATGGTGGTTACTCCTGATATGAGCTGATGGTCATAATAATGTCAGGGGCATACATAGCAGAAGAAACACTTTTGCAGCTTTACATTCTTGATTGATGATATTTTTGTGTAAAATACTAAAAGTGAAGCAAATAATTGTAGTTTTGGCATTCATTTAAAAATAATACATATAGGGACCCCATGCAAGTTTATGTTGTTATGCAGCTAGAAAATTGGTCTTTCATAACCTGATGTTTCAAAGGACAAAGATTCAATATCCACGGCAATGACACATGTACCTGAAGATGGATGTGCACAGCATATCTCTGTGCACTCAAATGATTAACTGCTATCTTGGGAAATAAGATATATCTTGAAGAAACAAATGGTTTCAGGTAGAAACACATTTTTTTTCAAAGCAATATGAATTTAATAATGAAATATTTTGAAATCTTAAACATCTTCCTTTTTGTTTTAAAATGTATAAAGTCACCAATTCTATTGTATGGTTTATTATTTCAATAGCTACGTTTTTTTTTTTATTACTATATGTGTATTGGTTTATTGTATATTCTAATTATTTGTCAAAAACTGCACCACAGCTTTTCACATGTCAAAAAAATTTACCATTTTAGTTCTTTTTCATTATGAAGTCTTTTAACCTTCAATATTTTGCATGTCAGTTTTGTAAGCTATTTTTGTTTAGCAGAACTTGAATATGTTCTAAGGTTTGAGTCATTACACAGTGATTACAATGGATCTTCTGCACATGCTCCTGTGAAAAAAGCAAAGTCAGCTGCCAATGACAGGTATTGATGATGGCACACTAACCCTCTGTAACTCTAAGAAAAATCTAAAGAATATAAATTAAATAGTTATTACTTTCATTATCTTAATATAGAAGGGGGCATTTAGGAACTAGTAGGTGAAACTATGCCTACAATCCTTACAGAAATTCACTATATTAATATAGATATATTAATTACATAAGGTGTAAGCAACCAGCAGGAAAGATAGTGGATGGAAGGTATGTCCCTAGTATTATGCTGCAAATAGTAAGGAAGTTCCAGGGATGTCAGAGAGGCCGATCCAGTGGCACAGCCCAGTCTTTCCACAACAGCAGAATGGCAGCAAGAGAACTGCACTAGTGGGGCCACCAAGGAACCGGACCTTGGTGGGGAAAAGTCAGCAGTATAAGATAAGTAACCATAGGTTACGTAAGTTTGTGTAGTTTAGGATAGCTGCTGTGCAGCTTTATTGGGCTGCTTTTTCTGAACGGCTGTAGCGTGGGTGGGAGGCTGTTCACCCCTCCGGTCCGGGCTTTACCGGTATCCCTAGGCCTTTAAAGCCTGTGCAGGAAGAGACCAGCTGAGAGAGTCAACCTGGTGCTGATTGCTGTCAGGAGTCATTTCTCCAGGAGGTGCTGAGCAG